>JAQQSW010015693.1:0-11833 GCA_028646575.1 Pseudocheirus occidentalis | reverse complement strand
AATTTTTCCTCCACTTCTCTTACCTGATTTTCAAAATCCTTCTTGAGCTCTTCCATGGCTTGTAGCTAGTTCATATTTTTTTGGAAGCTTTTGATACAGGAATTCTGACTTTGTTGTCTCCTTCCTGTTCCATGCTCTGATCCTTTTTATCTCCCCAAAATGAATCTATGGTCTGATTACATTTCCTCTGTTTGCTCATATTACCAGTCAATTAATTGGCTTTTGAGCTCTTTGCCATGGAAGAATCCTGCTTCCAGAATGGAGAGAGCTTTGTCCCAAATCATTAGGGTTTTTGCAGATGCTGGAGCTATTAGGAAGGAGCCCTCTCTACAGCCCTCACAAGCTCTGGCACACTGGCCACGCACCCCAGGACTACCACCCACAATCCAGATCCAAGCAGGTTAAAGCAAGAGTGATTACTCTCTGAATGGTTGCTTGGTCCCCCTACAATCTGCAGGCCAGGAATTCCAGCAGCAGCCACACTGCAGCAGCTGCTACAGCCCCTCTGCCACTTCTCACCCTGGGGCCAAGGGCCAGGTCATTCTCTTCCATTCCCCTGTTCTGACAGAGTTCTACACTGACCTTTTACTTTGTCTTTAGCATTTACAGATTGAGAAGTCTGGAAACTGCCACAGTTGCTGGTGATTCATTCTCCTGAAGTCTGCTTGGGCCACTGCTGATTGGGCTGCCCTGGGCCAGAACCACATGGCTCATGCAGAACTGTGCTTGGCTCTCAGCTCGGTGTGTTAGACCCTTCCTGTTAGCCTGCTAGGCTGCCTTCAGCACGAGATTTGTTTCTCTCTGTCACTTTTCGGGTTCTGTAGCTCTAAAATTTGTTTAGAGTCATTTTTTACATGCATTGGAGGTGGTTGGAGCTAGAGCCACGTGGAAGTCCTATTTTTATTCCACCATCTTGACTCTGTCCCCTATTTCTACATGCTTGTGTATTTATTTAGTTTATCTCTCATAAATCACAAAGTCATGACTACATCTTGTTGTACTATGTTATACTATATACAAATATACTTTTATATAGTACTTTTTTTTTACTATATACAAGTATACAGCCACACATAGAAAGAGACACAGATCATAGACTGGATAAGTGCTGATTAAATAACTATTGGATACCTCATTTTCTCTTTTTAAGTTCTCTGTTCCTTACTATGACATATAATTTATTTTTTTTTGTTTGAGGTAATCTGTGTTAAATGAGTTGCCCAGGGTCACATAGTTAGTAAGTGTCTGAGGTCGAATTTGAACTCAGGTCCTTGCGACTCCAGAGCCAGTGGTTCTATCTGCTGTACCACCTAGCTGTCTCCATGTGAAATAGAATTTAAAGAACAGAAATGAAGGACTATCCTTTGAAATCTTCAAACAAGGGTAAATTATGTGGTTATACAATGAATAAAAAGGCTACAGAATGAATGAGTTATCTATTCCACTCGTCTTGTCGCTCTATTTTTTTTGCCAGTACCAGATTGTTTGGATGATTACTGCTTTGTAACATAATTTGAAATCTGGTATTGCTGAGCTTCCTTCTTTCATTGAAGAGAATTATCAAGCATGAATGTTTTTTTAAGTGATTGTTGAGACTAAGATAGAAGACAGCTGCGCAGTAAAAATGTTTTTGTGTTTCTAAAGTTCCTTTATTTTATTGATTTTTCTCTGATAGCCCACTGTGCTGATAAATGTGTCCATGGACGCTGTATTGCTCCAAACACCTGTCAGTGTGAGCCTGGCTGGGGTGGAACCAACTGCTCCAGTGGTAAGTTGCCACCTGCTGTGTTCTGTCTTGGACTGTTTTTGCTGTATGAACTTTCTTGTCTGGAAATTAGTAGAGCTTGTTTTCTTTTAAAGCTGGCTTATACTTGTACTCATTTTATTTCATAGATAGCATAGAATCTCTCTCTCAAGTAATAAATTCTTAAATCTTGTGGTTCACTCTTCAGAGGACTGTTGCTTTAATACAAAAATCTACATAAGAAATCTTATAATTCTAGAGTTTATACCAAACTGTAAGTATCCTGATTTTTTTTCCTCAGTAAGGTAATTGAGGTGACTTCTCCAGTCTCCTTTAAATCCTCTTTTATTATGCTTGTTTTTTAAAAAAAATACTTTTTTCCAATACTAAATCTAAAATTTTTTCCATATTCATTTTTTTAAAATTTTGAGCTGCAAATTCTATCCCTCTCTCCCTCCTTCCTTTTGGTTGTGAGTTAGAACCTCATAATTGATTTAATTTTAATTTCTCTAATTGATAATTATTTGGATCATTATTATATGGCTATATATACTTTGTGTTTCTTCTCTGCAGAACTGTCTACTCATCTCCTTAGACCAGTGGTTCTCAACTTTCCTAATGCTGTGACCCTTTAATACAGTTCCTCGTGTTATAGTGACCCCCAACCATAACATTATTTTTGTTGCTGTTTCATAACTGTAATTTTGCCACTGTTATTCAGGATGTATTTTCATTTTTATAAATTGAACATAACCCACAGGTTGAGAACCACTGCCTTAGACCATTTACCAATTTGGAATGGCTCTTAGCTTTTTAAGTTTGAACCAATTATTTATATAGCTTAGAAAATGTGCCTTTATTACAGAAACTTGAAAAAAATATTTTGTTGTGGTTGTTTAGCTATGTCTAACTATTCATGACCTTGTGTATTTTACTGTCCACGGGGTTATCTTGGCAAGGATACTGAAGTGGTTACCATTTCCTTCTTCAGTTCATTTTACAGATGAGAAATCTGAGGCCAAGAGGGTTAAGTGACTTACCTATGGTCACACAGCTAGTAAGTGTCTAAGGACAAGGGGTGGCTAGGTGGCGCAGTGAATAGAGCACCGGCCCTGGAGTCAGGAGTACCTGAGTTCAAATGCGGCCTCAGACACTTAACACACACACACACACACAAAAACTAGCCGTGTGACCTTGGGCAAGTCACTTAACCCCAACCGCCCTCAAAAAAAACAGTGTCTAAGGACAGATTTGAACTCAGGTCTCCCTGATTCCAGATCCACCATTCTATCCATTGTGTAACCTAGCTGCCCAATACCTATCTTACTTGCTGTTTATTTTGTTTCAAAAATAAATGAACAAAATTCCCCTTCCTTGATACCTCAATGAATTGAAGTAGCCATATTCAATGCTTTATTGACCATTTAGATCTGCCCTTTCTCTCTTTAAAAGACATATGCATTTAGAAATATAAAATTTCCCTCAAGTAATGCTTTGGCTGCATCCCACATGTTTTGGAATGTTGGCTTATTGTTGTCAATCTCTTCAATGAAATTATTCATTGTTTCTATGATTTGTTCTTTGACCAACTCATTCTGTGTTATTGTCCAGTTGTTTCAGTTGTTCAGTTGTTCAGTCATGTACCTCTGCATGACCCCATTTGAGGTTTTCTTGGCAAAATATTGGAGTGATTTGTCATTTCCTTCTCCACTTTATTTTATAGATCAGGAACTAAACAAGCAAGGTTAAAAGACTTGCTTAGAGTCACACAGGTAGTTAGTGTCTGAGGTCACATTCGAACTCATGTCTTTCTGACTCCAGGGCCAGCACTTTATCCACTGAACCATCAAGCTGCCCCAAGGGAGGGATTAGTCCTAAGCAAAACAAAATATACAAAAGGATCTACAAAAAATTATTTATAACTTTTTTTAAGGGGGCAAAGAATGGGAATCTGAGGGGGTGCCCATAAATTGGGGAATAGATAAACTGGTTATGGTATATGGATATGTTGGATTACTGTTGTGTTGAACTGTTATCAATGTAATGACCAACCAGGATTCCAGAATACTAATGATGAAACATTCTACCCACCTCCTGAAAGAGAGGTAAAAGACTCTAGAAAACAGAATGAAAAATTTTTTTTAGGACATGGACAAATGAAAATTGCTTTGACTGACTACATGTATTTAACGGCTTTGTTTTTCTTGTTGCTCTCAATATGAGGAGAGGGTTGGGGTGGGAAGGTGAGAAGGAAGATCTTGGCTGATTAAAACATATACACACATATATGTATGTATGTATTTAAAAAAAACTTGGGAACTCTGATGAACACAATGATCATAGTTCCTGAGGACTCATGAGGAAAGATGCTGCCTACCTTCTGAGAGAGAGAGAGATTATGGTCTCAGAGTACAGATTTTGACATTCTTTTCAAAGACATAACCAATGAAAAATTTTGTTTTATTTTACTGCATATGCTCATAATCGGGCCTTGTTTTCATGGTTTTTCAAGGTGAGGACAGGGGAGAGAAAGGGAAAAAGGCTAATCTTTGTTTAAAAATAAAATTTAATTTAAAAAAGAGAAAATTGGGTTGAGACCAAATTTGGGGGGAGTCTTGTTTGCCTTTACTTTTACTGAGGAGTTTGAATTTTACTTGGCAGGTAATTAAAGCAGAAACCAATTGATCTCAAAGAACCACATCATAAAAATAGGAAGGAGAGAAATAAGTATACAATGAACTTGCTTTCATTCACTTGAGGCGATGTACAGAATGACTGAAACTCTTTAATGATTTCATTTCCTATCCCTCAGCATGTGACCGAGACCACTGGGGTCCTCACTGTAGCAGTCGCTGTCAGTGTAAAAATGGAGCCTTGTGCAATCCTATCACAGGAGCCTGCCACTGTGCATCAGGCTTCAAGGGATGGCGCTGTGAAGATCGTTGTGACCAGGGCACCTATGGGAATGATTGCCACCAGAAGTGTCAGTGTCAGAATGGAGCAACCTGTGATCATGTAACTGGAGAATGTAGATGCCCTCCTGGATATACTGGAGCCTTGTAAGTGATGTGTTAGGTGTATGCAGAATACCATTATGAATGGGGGTAGAGGGACATAGAATATCATTTAGAACAATTTTCTAACTCACCTTAAGCATCTTTTTATCTGAAATATCTATATTTTAACGTGTTTTCTATCTCACAAATGACTGGTTGTTGAATTGCTGGGCAATGTGGTAGAGAGGAAAGAGCACTGGATTTAAAATCAGAAGACCTGTGTTCATATACCAGTTCTGCTATTTGTGTAACTTTGGCCAAGTCACTTTATCTCTATGAGCATCTTCTGTAAAATGAGGAAAGCCTATGGTCACATAATCAATAAGTGTCAGAACAAATTCAAACTTATTTTCCTCCTTATTTCAATTCTAGAGCTCTCTCCGTTAATACCACAGCTACTTTACCTTCATTATACATATTCCATTGTGAAGATGGGCATTTTCCTGAATTCATCTTTATCAAAGTAGAGAAAAAACTTCTCAGTATTCTTTGGCAGCTTAGTTGAGCAGGTTTTAGGTTGCAGAGTCTTTTTTTCTATTCATTTTTTGCTCTCTCTGTTGTATTTAATTTACATAAATTCAATTCATTCTTCAAAATTTGGGGATAGAGGGCTGGCCTGGGTCAAGGACCATCTGGGTTCAAATCCTGCCCTGGGCCTTCTACATACTGGTTTTATGACCTTGGATAAGGCATTTTACTTCTGTGTCCTTAGCATAAAAGGACGATAAGACTATAGGCTACAGCTATAAGCTTATCCGGTTTAATAGAGGGTATTTCCTTAACAGAAGCTCCTTTCTTATACTGCAATCACAATGATCTGGCAGGTCCAGCAAAATTGAAAAAGTTTTGAGTGTTTGCCCAGGGATGAACTATGCCTATCTCTATGAACCCAAGTCAAGTTCTAAAAGGCTCAACCCCTGAAGTTGTCTGCTAGTTGATGTTTTTGGTTTGTTTTTTTGCCTTACTGAAAGGAAGATCATTGAAAGAAAGAGTTTTGACCTATCATATCTGTGAAAAGTGTCCATTTGTTTTACTCTTTCAAAACCTGTGATTTCATTTGTGTGATTACCTATGAAATTACCAATCATTTGATGTGTTTTTTTCCCATGTGGAATTTTGGGGGCATTCTATGGACATATTAAGAAATTGTTGAAGAATAAAGATGCCAGAATTTAACCCATAGGTGAATAAAAAAAATATATGGTTTCCGTGGAGAAAAAAGAAACAATTAGGTTAGAAACCTCTATTATTATTTCCCATTTGTAGCTGAGAACATTCTCATATGACAACATACACTGGCAAAAAGGAGGTAGAATTATGAAAGGAGGAAGAGAGAAAATGAAATTTTTTACCTTTGTGAGAAGGAACAAAAAAGAGTTAATGGTTATAAAACAAAACCAAAAAATAAAATTACTTCCTTCCCCTTCAAATTGTTAGAGTACTTTTTCTCTATCTCTTTTAATACTTCATTTCTATATATTGTATTATACTTACTAATGCACACACTGCATCCTCCGGTAACATTGTAAAGTCCTGGAAGGCAGGGACTATTTATGCAGACTTAGTATTGTGCCTTGCACAACTTTTCTTTTCTGAAACTGTGATTTCAGTATAAGAAAGGAGCTTCTGTTGTAGAAATTCTCTCCACTGATACAGATAAGTAACTATTCTGTAACTTATAGTTAGAGAAGAAAAAGCTGAGTAGTGATTAAAAATAATTGTCAATGATATGAAGGACTCTTTCACAGAGAATACAGAGAAATTGTTTGCATTCTCAGTTGAAGTCAGAACAGGAAGAGGAAGCTGGTTTAAAATAAACTACAAGGGGTTAAGTTCAGTTGTAAGGACATTGGGCAGTGGTCACCAAGGTTAGTTATCTGGAGCTTTTTACAAATAGGACAAATTTTTATTTCTCAAGCAAGATCTAAGTTTGGTCTTGCCTAAACATGAGAGAATGGATGAGGTGGCAAGGGTAGGTCCTGCCAACTCATATTTTCAGTACTTTTATGTTAGCAATTAATGTTCATTCATTTTATGTTAATTCTGTAATAATAAATTATTGAATAACTTGCTTACTTCAAAATATTCTTAGAATATTTTTCAGTAATTCATATCATGGAGCTTCAGCCTGTGACAGAAAATAACACTGGTATTAGGGTTGAAGGTAATGTGGCTTTGCAAATAACGGTATCATTTGTTGGACATTAATCCTTCAGCTGTGAGGATCTTTGCCCTCCTGGCAAGCATGGGTCACAGTGTGAAGAGAGATGTCCCTGCCAAAACGGAGGAGTGTGTCATCATGTCACTGGTGAATGCTCTTGCCCTGATGGCTGGATGGTAAGTTTTCCTTTTAAACCAAGTCAAAGATGTACTCCTCTTTTCTTTCAAGCATCAACTTCTTTTGAGCCAATTTCTAGGCTCCCTAACTAAATAAAGATGTGGAATACTGGAAGAGGGAAACCTTAAGAAGACAGCTTGAGAAAGAATGTGACATAAAAGATAGGGAGCCAACCTTGGAGTCAGGAAGACCTTGTTAAGTCCTGCTGAGAAGTGCTGAGACAGACAAATGATCTGAGCTTTCAGTGCCCCCAAGCAATACCCTGAGATTATAGGTTTCTTTCTGGAAGAGACTGAGGGAGTTAGCTGTTATCTTTGAGAAAGATTAAAATGACAATTCTTGAGAAAACCAAGTTTAACTCTCATTTTGCAAAGTGATATTATGAAGTGAATTCTTGAGAAGAAACTTTAACTTCATTCCTGAGGGAACCAAGTGGTGGGGATTGTGATTCCAGAGATGAGATGGTAATAATTGTAATTGATGGTTAGTAGTAACTCTAGCTGTAATCTTTGTCACTCATATGTTATTTAAATATATTTGAGTCATGGATTTTAATTGTATAGCAATGATATTTACTTAATGAGAATAGAGTGATTAAAAGAGAGAAGAGAGAGAAAGATTATGGGAAAAAAAATTTCTCCAGTTTATTATAACCTGGGATGAGGGCTCAGAGCTAATTGATTAATTAGTTAAAGGGGCTGTGCATTTCTATTAGTTCTAATATTCTTACATTAAATAACAATTAAATTAAAAATTAAATAATTATTTTTATCTCAAATCAGAACATACACTCTTGAATGTCTTAGAAGCAAAAATGAAAATTCAGAAGGAAAATGAGCTAGGAACAGTTAAAGAGAAGGTATGACCATTGTACCTAGACCACATGTGGATAGTTATGATAATTTCTGAAAAGATGGGGGCATGTTCAGGATGTTTTTCTTTTCCATAAATATATCTTCACATTGCAAGGCCATTGTAATTCACAGAACAATAAGTTCAAAATGCCTGAGAATGCTCCTAATGACAAATGACATGAATTTGCTTATTCTCACTATTTTATTTGATAAATATTAATTAACTATAATTATTGTTTATTACTGCATAGTATGCATAATGATTGGCTTAGCTTTATTTGTTTGCTAAAAATTATTTTGGTTATAAATGATAAATAAGTTGATAAATGGAGGCAGACAGTAATTAGTGTTATGAGGTCATGCATATGAAAATGTGAAGAGGTCTTTTGTTCTTAGGAGTAACTACTAAGAATCATGATATTAAATATTATTTAAAAGAACTTAAAGGAGTTGGAGAAATGTGGATTAATAATGGGATATGAACAGGAGAAAGTGCTCAGTCAGTATTTTGTTAGTTCCCAGACTCCAAAATTGCTGATACAGTGATAGAAAAGGATTGTACCTGGAAGATGACCTCTAAACCATTTTCTGAATCAAGGGGTTGGCTTTTTTATAGGAGCAGATTTTTGAAAATGAATAGTAGAAGAGAGAAACCTAGTAGAGAAAGTAGAGAAAGCCAGTAGAGAAACCTAAAAAGACAAGCTTGCCAAAAAGAAAAACACCTAAGCCCCCTGGCAGGCATCAAATTAGAATTCCTGTAGCACAAATATGTTATTGGCTCAAATTAGGAATCCTTTCAGGACAATATGAATCCCTGTCTCCCTCAAGAAGAATCAGTAGTGATTTCGACTTGGTTTGCTACAATACTATTAAAAGCTAGCAGACATCTGAGCAAGACAAAATGTGTTAATTTAGTGAAAAGTACCAGAGGACTTGCCTTTGAATTTGTGAGGTTTATGTTAGAGCAGAAAAATTGAAATCATACTGACTGCTTGCAAAAGCTAAAGCATCCCTATGGAGCTAGCCCAATTACTGAGATGGCATTTCCTAGGTTCAGCAGTGCCAAAAAGGAAATATGAAGAATTGTCCAAATTTGTGATATATGTAGATAGCCTGCTATTAACATTGGTGATGATACAATCTGAGAGAGTAAACCTAGTTAGAATGACCCAAAGAGTACAATGATGGTCTGGGCCAAAGGCACATTTAGCAAACATCATGTCAGAGAATGAATATTTTTAAAAATATCTGAGCAATGGACTTAGAATGTAATTAGTAGCACAATATTTTAAAAAATTAATTTTGAGGAGCTTCTAAACATCTTTTCCTGACTGTTATAAAGAAGCTCACGACACAAATCTGAAGACATAAGTCTATAGATACCTGTTTTCAAATGGAAGCACAGACAAAATTATTGGACTTACAAAGATGAAAGTAATGTAATGCAAAACCATCACCAGCACAATACAAGCAAAGAAGCTTTTCTTCTGTTGAGACTCTGTCGTGAGTAGACAGATATAATTAATCAAAGTACTGAAAAGAGGAATACAGATTTGTCCTGTCAAAAACTGAATTGCCTTGGGAAATGATGCCAGGGCCAGAGATAAAGGTCACCTCAGATTCCAAAAGCAGTAAAAGTGACATCATCAGTTAAGTCACAAAAGCTGGATAAAGGAATCCCATCAAGATATAGAGCAGCCGAATGACTTTCTATTACAAATGTGGACCAAATGGCCACAGATATATCAAGTGAACTTGAAAAGGGAATTACCAGCCTGATTCAGAAGAAACTGATTCCCATGGAACCAGTATCGAAAAATAAATGATGTTATAAAGCCCACATATGTTGTTGAAAATTGAAGAAAAAAGTCAAAGTTTTGTAGAATCACTTTAGTATTCAGAAAATATTGGGATTTTATTTTTTATTCTTTAAAATTAACTTATTTAATTTTAGTTTTCAGCATTCACTTCCATAAGCTTTCAGTTTTAAATTTTCTCGGCCTCCCTCCCCTCCTACCTCCCCAAAATGGCATGCAGTCTGATAAAGGCTCTACATATACATTCTTATTAAACACATTTTCACATTAGTCATGTTGTAAAGAAAAATGTTGATGTGAAAGAATTATTAAAATATGCTCAGAAGTAAATTGCTCCATTGAAACAATTCAAAAATGTTGAAGCTCGCTTAATCCCCAGTCAGCTCAGATAAGTTTTATAAAAAGGTATTGCTTTGAATAAAGTAGATGATATATAGTATTTCCTAAAAATGTTGGGGTTATACACTTATTAAGGATTCTTACTGCCTTGCATGTGAGTGTATATGCATAAATGAATTTTACACATTCACGAAGATGTATACAAAAGTAATAAACTATTTAAATTGTTTCCTAAATCATCTCACTTAAAGGTTCTTGAAGACAGGGTAGATTCTTACATTTCTGAGATGCTCCATGGATGGTCCCAGTTGTAAGCAAGAGAATAAATCTAAAATATGAAAATCTTTTAAGCTTAAGATTTTATGATATACCTTCTCTTGTTCTTAAATAGCAAAGAAATTTTTTAGAAAGATATTTAATTAGCATACCAACTGCCCTTTGCTAGTAGCCAGAAGTCAAAAGAGGTACATATTTTCCTATGCCATCATGGGGAATCTACAGCAAATGTTTATAAAATGTTTATGAAACCATATCATATTCAGTAACCTTTAATTCCAAACTGCCCATGGTTTGCATTTTTAGAGAGGGAAAAGAAAGTGTCTAGTAGGAAACAAATTTAGCAAGAAGTTGTATCATTTGCAATGCCAGTGTCCATTGATGTGACTTCCTGTGTGAGCCCATTCCTGATTTTCACCTTCTCTTAGTTGTTAGTACTGTCTTCCTCCTGAAATCAATCAATAAACATTTATTTAGCACCTACAACATGCCTGGAACTGTGCTAAATGTTGGAAACACAGAGGCAAAAAACAATCCCTGCCTTCAAGGAACTGGAATCAAGAAGGGTTGGGAAAGGCTTCCAGTAGAAGGTGGGATTTTAGTTGGGACTTAAAGAAAGTCAGAGCTCAGTAGCTGGAGCAGAGAAGGAAGAGAGTTTCAAGCATAGAGGATAATGGTGGTCCTCTATAGAGGACAGCCAGAGAGAATGCCCTGTTTCTATGCTGTATTCTCTACCCTGCTCCCACCTGCCACTGCCAATTAGACTGTCACTGCCTTGCAGGTGGAAACTACTTGGGTTATGTCTTTGTGTCAACAGTTTCTAGCATACACTTTGCACTTTGTAGGCACTTACATTTTGTTGAATTTGGTGCCAGCTATGTGCAAGGTATCCCTATGGATATATTCAAGCTTACTTCTTAGACCCCATTGTTTAGTTACTTCAACTAACATTTATTAAGTGCCAGTTATAAGTGTTAAATAAAAAGAATACATCCAAAGAGTGGCAGTGTGGTATAGTGGCTAATATGTTGGAGTTAAAGACAGGAAGACCTTAGTTTTAATGCTGCCTCAGACATACTAATTGTATGACCCTGAGCAAATCTCTTGACTTCTATCCATCTCAGTTTCTTCTTTTGTACAATGAAAGTATTATATGACACAATGTACAAAATGTATATATTTTTTTTGCTTTTTTTGGTAGAGGGAAGACAGGGCAGTTGGGATTAAGTGACTTGCCCAAGGTCACACAGCTAGTAAGTGTTAAGTGTCTGAGGCCGGATTTGAACTCAGGAACTCCTGACTTCCGGGCTGGTGCTCTATTCACTGCACCACCCAGCTACTCCTAAAATGTATTTTTCTTTTTAAAATTATAAAGTGCTTATATGCCTTTCTGATTTTTCTTTCTGCTG
>JAQQSW010015692.1:0-11833 GCA_028646575.1 Pseudocheirus occidentalis | reverse complement strand
CAAGTTCTTTTTTTGATCATGGCTTTCCGGTAGACCAAGAATTTTCAAATTGTCTCTCCTGGATCTATTTTCCAGGTCAGTGGTTTTTTCAAGGAGATATTTCAAATTGATTTCTATTTTCTTATTTGTTTTTAACTGTTTAATAGTATCTTGGTTTCTCATAAAGTCATTAGCTTCCACTTACTCCACTCTAATTTTGAAGGAATTATTCTCTTCAGAATGCTTTTGAGATTCTTTTTCCATACGGGAAATTAAACTTTCTAAGGCATTCTTCTCCTCATTGGCTTTCTGGGCCTCTTTTGCCATTTGAGTTCATCCATTTTTAAAGTGTTGTTTGTATGTGACCATTAGTCACATTGTGAAAGAAGGATCAAAGGAAAAAAAGAAAACACCAAGAGAAAGAAAAAACAACAAAAGTGAAAATAGTATGCTTCAATTTGCATTTAGAATCCTTAGTTATTTCTCAATATGTGGGTAGCATTTCCCAACATGAGTCTTTCAGAATCAGTAGCTCTTTTCTGGCAGCAAAGAATTAGAAATTAAGGGAATTCTCATCAATTGAAGAGTGACTAAACAGGTTGAGGTATATGGTCATAAGTGTTGATATGTATGTGACCATTCATCCATTCAAACTTTTTTTCTGATGTTGCTGACTCTCTTCTGATGATTTTCTTGCATCATTCTCATTTCTCTTCCTAATTTTTCCTTGACCTCCCTTATTTGTTTTTCAAAGTCTTTTTTAAGATGATCTTTGGCTTGTAGGGAATCTTGATGTATCTTGGAAGCATTTTTTTGTGGGAGTTATGACTATGCTGTCTTCCTTCTGCTCCATACCTTGATCCTTTTTAACCCCAACAAAGGATTCTAGAGTTTGATTACTGTTCTTACTTTGCTTACTTCTCATGTTGGCCAATCAATTAATTACTTTATTTTTTAGCTCTGTGGAACTCTGCTTCCAGGGGGGAATGCTGGGTCCCAAATTGCTGGGGTTTTCAGAGCTGCCAGAGCTATTAGGGGGTGTTGCAGTCCCCACCAGCTTTAGCTCACTCAAAGTGCACCCCAGGACCACCACCCAATGCCATAATCCAGATCCAGGCCACTCAAAACAAGAGCCCTTGGTCCTGATCAATTGTCTCAGCCCCCCTTCAATTAGCAGGGCAGGGATTCTGAAGCAGCCCAGTGGAGGCAGTTGCTGGTTGCAGAAGATCCTGCTGCTTCCTTGCCCTGAGGGCAGTTTGGCCAAACTGCTTTTCCTTCCCCAAATTTAGCTTAAATGCTTGAATTTCACTGACCTTTTTCTAAGCCTTATTTTTCCTGGCATAATAGATCTGTAGATTGCTCCAAGTGCTACAGATCTGCTCTCTGGTAGACTCACACTGTGGCTCGGCTCCTCCTGATCACCCTCGGGCCTGGCCATGGTTTTTGTTTTGGGCTAGGCTGGCCTTGGCTCTGAACCTGCCATGATGAGCCCCTGCTGCGTAGTTGCCTTCAGGGAGAGATGTGTTTTCTGTATTTTTGTGAGTTTGGGAGGCCTAAAATTTATTTATTTTATGGGTATTTTGGGTGGCTGTGTGGGAGGTGCAAAACCTTTCTGCTTCTATGCTGCCATCTTGGCTCTGCCCTTCCAGTAATTGTTTATAATTATTGTCATCTTAGATTGAATTTTAGCACTCTGTCTATTAAAGCCATGTTGTCTCCAACTGAAGTCTGAAAAAATATTTAAAAAATAATTTGAAATCTTAATATATCGCTTTGTTAAAACTTAGAACTCTGTATCTGACATAGATTCATTATTTTCATACTGACTGAGAAAGATACTTCTTCCTCAAAAGGTTTAGCTATGATTTTTTCTGCAATATATAAACTTTTCTTAGCTTTGCAAAATACATACAGTAGTTTGTCACTTGCCCACAATGTTCAGTTTATTTTTTTATGTTGTTAATCACGACCACTTTAATGATAGAACAACAATTATTTAGAGTAATTTCTTATTTGAAATAATGGGATATGTATGTGACCATTCATCCATTCAAACTTTTTTTCTGATGTCCTACATAAATGGGGAATATTAAACAAAAATGTCCTTTGTTAAAATTATAAAAGAATTATTTAAAAAAACATATCAAAGCTTTTAGATCTCCTATAAATTCTGTATAGCATATTTTTCTAGATGATGTTCAGAGTGACTTGCAGTGCTTCAGAAATATGCAAAACACTAAAAGGAGATAAAGGAGTTGTAGCTAGGAACCATAATTTAGTAACTTTTTTGTATTCTTCTCCTGACTCTCCAAATCCCTGCTATTCAGCTCCTGACTACATTGCTTCTCTAATTTTCCACAACCATATCCATCTCACTCCTGTCATTCATTTCAAGCACATATTCTATCTACTTCTTTTGTTCCCCTGTATTATTCTTGCCTCTGTTTATTATGCCCATCTCACAAGTGATCTCCTTTCATATGCCTTCTCACAATTCAACTTTTCTACCAAGTCCTTTGAGAGTTGATATAGTCTCCCCAGATAATAACTGATGATTGGGTATTATTAATTTTAAAAAAATCTATATTTTGAATTTCAAATTATGCTGTGGCAGTGTCTGCAGGGAAACCATACATTTTAGTTCTTAAGTTTGATTGTTTTATTTCTTATCTCATACCCTACAATGCTCATCTATCCAAAAAACAGTCAGGAAAATGATTAATGCATAATAAAGTGGCAATAGAAGTAACTATTTTCTGTCCCTATATTTATTCACTATTAATTTTTTGGGGGGGGAAGTTGGGGGACATAAAGCAATTGCGATTAAGTGACTTGCCCAAGGTCACACAGGTAGTGTGTCAAGTATCTTGAAGCAAGATTTGAACTCATGTCTTCCTGACTCCAGGGCCACCTAGCTGTCCCTTATTTGCTGTTAATATTTATTGATAACTTTTATCTTATATAACTTTCTTTTTTGATATATATATATATATATGTATATATATATATTTGATAAATTTATTTTAACATTGATTTTTTTAATTTAAAGTTCAAAATCTCTCTCCCTGAAGTCCCCCTCTACCTATTGAGAAAGCAATAAATATGATACACATTGATACCTCTTAAGACATGTCAAATATTTCCAGATTAGCCATATTGTGAAAAAATACAAGAAAAATAAAGGAAGTGACAAATAGCATGCTTCAATCTGCACTCTGAAATTATCAGTTCTCTTTCTGGAAATGTGTTTTTCATCCTATGTCCTTTGGAACTGGTTTAGATCATTGTATTGATTAGAGTAGCTAAGTCTTTCAGAGTTGATCCTCATTATAATATTACTGTTACTGTATACAGTGTTCTAATTATATTCACTTCACTTTTGTGAATTCATATATATCTTAGTGGGCATTTTTCTGATGTTATGTAGCAAATCATTTGTTATAGCATAGTAGTAGTCCATCATGACCATATACCTCAACCTGTTTAGTCACTCTTCAATTGATGAGAATTCCCTTAATTTCTAATTCTTTGCTGCCAGAAAAGAGCTACTGATTCTGAAAGACTCATGTTGGGAAATGCTACCCACATATTGAGAAATAACTAAGGATTCTAAATGCAAATTGAAGCATACTATTTTCACTTTTGTTGTTGTTTTTTCTTTCTCTTGGTTTTTTCTTTTTTTCCTTTGATTCTTCTTTCACAACATGACTAATGTGGAAATATGTTTAATATGATTGTACATGTATAACCTGTATCAGATTGCTTGCTATCTTGGGGAGGGTGGAAGGCAGAGAAGGAAAGAGAAAAAATTTGAAACTCAGATTCTTATGAAAGTGAATGTTGAAAACTATCTTTACATGTCATTGGAAAAAATAAAATCCTATGAAGTGGAATTTTTTTAAAAAGCTGCAACAAATATTTTTACACATATTTGTCCTTTTTCTTTCTTTGCGGTATAGATTTAGTAGGATTAATTTCATTTCTGAATTGATCCCTCCCCCAGGATTTTACCAAGTATAGATTTTTGTTATATCTACATGTTTACTTGTCTTGCTAAACATTTCTGGGAGCCTAAAAGTTGGATTGCACTATGTCAAAGTCGTTATGAATTACCAAGGTGCATATATAGCTATTTTCCCCAATCATAGAGAAGTAGGATGGCATAATGGATAAAGGGCTTGATTTGAAGTCAGGGGGGTATGAGGGTCAAGTCTAGCTTTGTACACGTACTAATTTCAAAACTTAAGAAAATTCACTTAAACTCTCTTTACCCTAGGCAACTCTCTAAGACAATAATTTGCATATAAGTTGTTGTTTTACATTGCCAGAGGAATTTTTGATCTTGGGAGGTACTTAAACAAATCAGATGACCTTTCTTCCTCCTTTACAACCTGTCCACCCATCTAAAATTGTAATTGGTTTTTTTGAGAAAGTACATAGATATATGGAATGTAAAATTGGGAGATGGAGGCATAAAAATGTTGTAAGAAAATTAAAGAAACAGAGCATGTAAGAATTTGTATGTAGGTCAGTAAAAATAGAAAGTAAAGCTTATTGTTTTTAGTATCCATTAACAGCTTTGGGAGAGAAAACTTCAATTCAAATAGATTTGTATGTCAATTCTACCATCATTCTAAAGAAAAACTAGTATGTCTACTATAAAAATAATTTCTGATGATTTTTGAAGTACAGCATCTTATTCCTTTAACTGAGAGTGAAGTGTTGTTAATAAAGAAGTCTAGGAGGGACAAAAGGGAAAAAGGAGCATAATAGGCCATCGTCAACAATTAATATCAATGGCAAAACTGTGATTAAAATTCTGTCAATTTTCTATAGCAATATGTACAAAAATTATTCACAAAGTTCAAGTAGGAGTCATGCAGAAGATACATGAATATGTCAACATTGGAAAATCAATGATTATAATTAATCAGAGGGAAAAAATTAACAGATAAAAATGAAGTGAAGAGGTTCCAAAACAGTAGTTTCATTTTTATGAAGAATCTGCAACAAGGAAATTCCTGCTCCAAATGTAAGCTGACAACTATGTATTCATTAAATAATGTTTGGGGCCAGATTTTGGTTAGATTGTAAGTTATGGGGGATGGGGGAGAGCACAATTTCTATTGAATTAAACCTAAGAATCACAAACATCTCATTAGAGAGACACTTGTTTGGTGTGATAGACTCTTCCATACATGGAATGGGGAATGTGAAATAAATAATTTTATCAGAAAAAAACATATGAACAAAAATCAAAATAAATGGGTCATGTGGTTACAACAAGTGATAGCAGGAAGATAAACTCAGTGTTATGGAAGTATCTTGTTTAAAGAAAAAGTGAAGAGGAGATTGGAAAGATGGTAAAGTAGGAGAGAACAGTACAATCCAGCTCCTTTCCCCACTTTCAACAAAGACTGAGGCATCAAATAAGATAATGAGATCTAGATAGAAAATCTATTGTCATTTGAAAAACTCACATCATTACAGAAAGATGGACAGAGGTATGTAGTCCATAAAGAAAATGTTTAGTGAGACAAATGTTCATGCTAAGAAATCCAGTATAGAGGCTAAGATAGAACTTGAGACTTTATTTAGACCAGGCATGGTAGCAAGATAAATATTGAGACAGATTATATTGCTTTGACCCTGGATCAGTATCTTGGAACCATACAGGGCTAAGACTGTGACATGAAAAGCGTGGGGGAATGGCAAAAGTGAAGATGTGTTGCTAACCCCAGAGAAGGAATCTTCCAAAAAAGACTCAGGCTGGGCTGTGCAGTGGTGTATCAAGGGGGTGAGTGCAAATCCAAGGCTATTCTACAGTTCTACCATTTTTAATCTGCACTGCCTGCCAGGTAGCTGACTGCAATGGGAACCAACTGCTATCTACTAGAGCTCCAACCATAAGCAAAATTGAAACCATCTCATTTGAGCTAAAATAGAGCCCTGAGATTGCAAAAATCACACTAGGGCATCAAGTAAAAGACTGCTTGCTTGGGATCTGCTTAAAGTCTGAAGTTTCTTGGCTCAAACTGAGATTCTTAGATACTGTAGAGTAAAACAGATAAACAGATAAAAGTAGTGGTAGAATCCTAGATAAAATAGATAAGGAGCCCTGACATTCTATTCAGAATTTTTCAGAACCTTATTGGTATAAAAAAAAATTTCCAGTTCAGGAAGCATAACTAGAAGACTATATAAACAAAATATACAAGGATAATAACTGTTAAGAACTATTGAATATTTCAAGCATAGATCTTTAGTGTTAAGCACACTCCTTTCTCACCATGAACTTCTTTGTAAAGAGAGGGAATTCAGGGGAGGGGGCAAATGAAAAAGCATAAGAAAACAGGATGGAAGGAAATAAATAATTAATTATCCTAATAGTGAATGTGAATGAGAGCAAATTACTCATAAAAATGAATATTAAATTAGAAAGATGAATCCAAGAAAATATTGTTTATAATGGGGAAAATAAAAATAAAAACTTACAAAGAAATTAAAATAAGTGTCTGGAGCAAAATCCATTATGCTAAACATGGACATAGACACACAGACACACACACATATGTGCATATCTGCATAGTGTATTAGCAAGCACCCTAGGATACCCAGGTTGGCTGCTAGCACAGATTATTAGATCTGTTTTTCTAAAGGAAAGCAACTCAAAATGGGTTAACAATCTTACTTTAATCAATCATACATATATCATTTAACTAGTTCAGGGGAAAAAGTTGGCACTCAGAACTTCAGAGAACAAAAGCAGAAGTTACAATCAAACAAAGAAACAGATCAGCAGACAGGATTCCAGCTGTCTGACCATTATATCCATACCTAGTCAGTTACCAGAGAGGGAAGCACCAACATATGGGTATTCAAAGTCAGTGCTGCTCAATGGCTGCCCAGAGTCTCATCTGGCCAAATCACACAACTCTTTCCAAATACATCCCAAAGCAAAAACTCACATCAAGTTATATATAGCCTTCTCCTGGATCAGAAAATGTTGCAGTCCTCTAGATCAATTGCCCAATCACAAAGTAATAAAGCATGGGAATTCCTGAAGAAGAAGCCTCCCACCACAGGCTCCATGTGACCACATTCAGCCTATTAATGGGCAGATTATATTTTCTAATTAGGGAATGTTTTCAGAGTCATTTAAGCCTATCAAAGAGCCTAGTGGACAGGGAAGATCTTCAGATTCCCATAACACATAGGAATAGTAATTTAAGTCTCAGAGAAAAAAAGCACTAGAGTAGTTTTAATCAAAAGAGACAAACATGGAAATCAATGATGATTAAAATAATTTTTAACTATGGGTTAATTATTAGCACATAAGAACCAAATATCATCCCACCAAAATACTTTTTAAAAGGTTAAATGAGTTGAAGGGATACCCATAAAAACTACAATAATTGGGAACGTCAATGCACCCCCACCTAAGCACCTAAGAACCTAAGTACCCCTTGAGCAATCTAAGAAAAAAATAAGTAATAGAAAAGAAAATGTTAATTTAGGCCTATTAATGTTATATATGAAAGCTATCAAGTGATTGATTATAAAATAATACTATAAATATACATATCTCTCAGTTATGTAAGTCAGCTTTCAAAAACAATGACTATGTCTTCAGGCATTAAAATTTTAAATGCAGAGAAAAGCATAAATATATAAATATATAATATTTATATAATATAAATATAATGTAACATATATAAATATATAATTTATATTTATAAATATAAAAATATAAATATATTTGTCTGACAAAAATGTCAACAAATCATATAAATGGAGTCAGTGATTAAAATCAGAGACTATTTTAACTGTAGGAAAGTTGTGACACAAAAACAGTTCAGAGAAATAATAGCAAATTTCAAATAGCAAATTTCAAACCAAAAATTATCAATAATGAGAAATAATGCTTATTTTTTTAATGTAGCCAATGTAATCTGTAGGAGAAAGTACATAATTTTAAACATTTTCATCTACAAAAAAAGAAAGAGCAAATCAAGAGCTATTCAACACAAAATCAACTAGAAAAGCAGTAACTTAAAAAATTGACCAATCACCAAAATATAAATTATGGAAACCAAAGGACAATTACAATTGACGCAAAAAATAATAAATACAACTAGAAATTTTTTAAATGAGAAAATAGCTATTTTTTAGAGAAGCCAGAATTACAATTGGAAAAAGACATTCACAAAAAAATAAGAAGTAAAGAATGCTATTAGACACTTTTTGCCTAACTACATTCCAATAATACTAACAACCTAAGTGTATTAGATCAATTTGTTTTTAAATATGTAAATACACAGATTAACAAAATAAAAATAGCCTTTCTAAAAGATACAATATCTGTGGGAAAATAAGCAATTCATAAATAAATTCCCAAACAGAAAAAAATAACCCAGGACTAGATAGATTTATAAGTGATTCTATAAAAGATCTAAAGAGTAATTAATTCCAATATTTATCAAACTGCTTGCAAAAATGAAAATGACAAATGTAATAATATAATAATAGTATTATTATAATACAATCAATTTCCTTTTTTCATAGAAATTCGTTCTGGCAATTTAAGGCCAGGAATATTAAAATAGGAAAAGAAAAGGGTAAGTTGCTGTTGTTAGTGTTAATGTTAATCAGTTGTCACTGAAAATAATTACCAACTACTTAAAGAATGACTATAATAAAATATTATTATACTATAATAAATGTAATATATTAAGGATTCAAAGAAACTTTGGAAGACCTTTGGAATGAATTAATGAAAAGGAACATGAGCAGAATTGGAGTAACACTTTGTACAATGACAACCATAACATGAAAAAAAAAAACCAGAATATTTCAGGGCAGTATAATGGCCAATATTCCCTTAAGAAAATATACTGGAGGGAGGCCCCAGACACCCTCAGTGCTCTGCCAAAACAGGCCTCCTGATCCACCAACCACAAAGGCCACTCCCAGGCCTAACACCACAGGACAGGGAACAGACTGAGCTGGGAAGCAAGATGGCAGACTGAAACCCAGCTGCTCCAATCCCTACCTCTAACCCCAAAACACAGTAATTATTGCCCCAGAAGAACATTTTAAACAGTAAAAGTTTAGAGAAAGGGCATGGGTAAGGTCCTGCCTCAAAATGGGAAGAAAGCAGACTACAAAGACAAAGACTCTGGAATACTATTATGGTGAGAGAAGGGAATCAAACTCAGAAGGAAAGAGTATTGACTCCACACCTGCAGCTGAAACCTTAATAGGGACTATGATCTGGTCTCAGGAACAGAAAGCATTCCTCGATGAGCTCAAAAAGAACTTTGAAATCTGGCTTAGAGAGGTAGAAGAAAAAATCAACTTCTCTTACCAAAATAAAATTGCAAAATTATAAAAACATGACAATGAAGAGAACAGCTCCTTAAAAAGTAAAGTGTGTGAGCTAAAAATGAAATCTGACCATATGGAAAAGGAGCTTCAAAAACTAAGTGAGGAGAATAATTTTCTAAGAACTAGAAGCAACCAAATTGAACCCAATGACACTATGAGGAACCAAGAATCAGTCAAACAAAACATCAAGACTGAAAAATTAGAAAAAGAGATAAATATCTCAATGGAAAGATAACTGACCTGGAAAACAGATTCAGGAGAGACAATCTGAGAGTCATTGGTCTACCAGAAAATCATGATGAAAAAATTAGGATATGAACAGGCAATTCGCAGAGGTAGAAATTAAAGAAATCTGTAAGCACATGAAAAAATGCTCTAAATCCCTCTTGATATGAGAAATGCAAAGCAAAACAACTTTGAGGTACCACATCTCACCAGCCAGATTGGCTAAGATGACAAAACAGGAAAATGACAAATTCTGGAGAAGATGTGGAAAAATTGGAAGACTAACACACTGTTGGTGGAACAGTGAACTGATACAACCATTCTGGAGAGCAATCTGGAACTATGCCCAAAGGGTTATAAATAATTGCATACCCTTTGACCAGTAACACCACTTCTGGGCTTGTATCCCAAATAGATCATAGAAGTGGGAAGACTCATATTCACAACAATATTGCAGCTCTCTTCATGATGGCAAAAAACTGGAAATTAAGGGGATGTCCATCAATTGGGGAATGGCTAAACAAGTTGTGGTATATGAATGTAATGGAATACTATTGTGCTATAAGAAATGGAGAGGAGATGGACTTCATATTTACCTGGAGAGGCTTAGACAAACTGATGCTAAGTGAGAAGAGCAGAACCAGGAAAAACTTGTATACAATCCCAGACACCTCATATGTGTGACAACCAACCTTAATAAACTGGACTTTTCTCAGCAATGTACAGCTATAAGACAACTCTACAAGTCTCAGGATGGAAGGAGATACCTACATCCAAAGAAAGATCTAGAAAGAACAGAGTTTAAATGAAGACTGAAGTAATGTACATTTTATCAGTCTTCTCCGTGTTTGGTTTTGTTTCCTTTTTCTTATTGTCCACTCCATTGGTTACAACCCTTCTATACAAGCAGACTAATGTCCAATGTGAAAATATTTGCAGATTCTATACTTGACTGCATGCCACCATGGGGGTGGGGGGAAAGAGGCAGGGGAGAAAATGTGAAACTCAAGGGATTCTGGAATTGAATCCTGTAAACTGAAAGTAAATAAACAAATCAATTATTAAGAAAAAAGAAAATATATACTGAACTATAAACTTCTGAAGACTGAACAAAGATTTTCCAGACTATTGATACTTTGAGAGGCATACTTTGTCAGTAGTAATTAATTTGTTAGCTTATTTTGTTAACTATATATTTTTCTTTTTATTAATAGAGAGCCCTATTTGAGTTTCATTACTTGAGGCTTGTAATATTCTAACAGCAGGGTCTCCAAGATCTGTGATTGTATACCATCACCAGAAAATACTGTTACTTGAAAAGTAAGTTTCTTTTATTGTACAACTTAAATTGAAAAGGCTATAAAAAGCCCCAAATACAATTAAGTTCACTATCTTCTTCAAATTCAAATAATCAATTTGCCCTTTTTTCTCTTTGTTATTTATTCACAAATAAAATTTTGCTTTAAGCATTGCTTTAATTTTGTCATAAGTTTATGTTGTAAATTATCTCCAATACAATATATCACATTTATGAAATTAGATTTATTTCAGACAACTTATATTTGTGTTGTACCTTTTTAATTAATTCAGTAATATGTTATCTTATTTTATATAAAAATTAATTTCTTTTCGATCAAAATTATGAGCGAACTTTTATTCTACCATGTTACTCACTTTTTTGTGAGGAAATACAACCCAACTATGAACTGCACTATGAACTCTTAAGCATTTGCAGCAGAATATCTTTTTGTTTTAATTTTATTGACTTGTTTGTTTACTTTTAGGTTACAAGATTCAGTTCCAGAGTCACTTGAGTTTCAGATTTTTGTCCATTTCCTCCCCACCCCCACCCCCACCATGGTGCCATACAATGATGTATAGAATCTGCAAACTCCTTCACATTGTACAATAGTCTGGTTCTATAGGTGTTATAGCCAATGGAGTTAACAATGAGAAAAGAGAAACAAAAGTCAAACATAGAAAAGAATGATAGCACACATTGTTTCAGTCTCCTTTTAAACTCTGATCTTTCTGGATCTTTCTCTGAATGTAGACATCTCCTTCCATCCTGAGACTTGTAGAGTTGTCTTTTAACTGTGCGATGCTGAGAAGTGTCCAGTTTTTCAAAAATTTCATATGATGTATCTGTGACTGTGTAGAAATTTTTCCTGGTTCTGCTCTTCTCACTCAGCATCAATTCATATAAGCCTCTCCAGGTAATTATGAAGTCAATCTCCTTCCC
>JAQQSW010015691.1:0-11833 GCA_028646575.1 Pseudocheirus occidentalis | reverse complement strand
AAAGTAAGAGAGCAGAGCAGGGGAGGGGCTTTACAGTGGGATTGCTGTTTTAGGGTTGGGGCAGGTGCAAGACAGGGAGAAAATTTGTAATTCAAAAATGTAATGAAAATGAATGATGTAAACAAGAAAACAAATAAAATATATTAAAAAAAAAGAAGTCAGGAGGTAAGGAGAGAAAGCATTCCAGGAATTGGGGATAGACAGCAAATACAGAAGCATGGAGGTGATGGGAAGGATGGATGGAATGAAGCAATTATTAGATGCCTATTATGTGTCAAGCACTTCAAATATTATTTTGTTTGATTCTCACAAGTCTCGGAGGGAGGTGTAATCATTACCTGCAGATGGAGGTTAAGTGACTTTCCCAGGGTCGCACAGCTAAGTAAGTGACTGAAGCTGGATTTGAAGTCCGGTCTTCTTGACTCCAGATTTAGTGCTTTATTCACAGAGCCACTTAGCTACCTCTGGGGGAGGTGGCCTGTTTTGTGTGAGGAATAACAAGGAGGCTTGTACAGCTGAGCACAGAGTTTTCACAGGAGAGGAAAGCATAAGAAAGCTAGAAAGATGTAAAGGACTCCCTACATTTTAAGAAAGAGAATTGTCCATCTGTACCAGTTGCGCAGGCTTGAAGCCTGCATTGTCTTTGATTCCTTTCTCTTCTATGTCCCACATCCAATCAGTCCCCAAGAATCTATTTTTCCCTTTTTATTGTCTTTTGTAATATTACCTTCCCCACTGTTTCTACCACAATAATCACAGTTTAGGGCCTCATCTCACAGCTGGATGCTATAAGACTCCTCTAGCTGGTCCTTCTTTTTTCTCATTACTTTCCACCCCCCCTCTACTTTATTTGGGATATCACCACCATTCAATATTCTTGGTTTTTACAACACTGGGGTCTCTTTGTCTCCTTTTACCTATCTGCCCATGCCTCAGTTTCTCCTGCAGGAATATAATCCATCTTATTCTCTCTGAATGTGGGTATACTCCAAAGCTCTTCCCTGGGCCCCCTTCTCTCTCTATATTCTTTCTCTTCGTGATTTCATTTGTTCCTTTCAGTTTATTTACCATATCTATGCAGATGACTTCAAAATCAATACATTTAGCTCTGATTCCTCACCAAAATTCTAGTCCTACATTTTCAATCATTTCTAGATACTTTTATGTATCTCTTTTACATCTTAAATTCAACATATCCAAAATGGAACTCATCACCATAAAGTCAACCTTCATCTAAAATTCCCTTTCTGTGTAAGGCAATATAATCTTAGTCACTGAGATTCTTAACCTTGGAGTCATTCTTCACATTTCCCTCTCTCTTAACCCCTGCACACTTAGAAAATCAGTTGTGAAGTCAGATTTTGACTGCCTCTCATATTTGTGTCCCCCATGCTCAACTGCTTCTTCATTATTTCAGATCTCATTGCCTTTCACTCGGATGATTGTAATAGCTTCCTTATTAGCCTCCCTGCCTCTAGTCTCTCTCCTTTCCAATCTAGCCTTCACATTGCTCGTTCAGCACAAGTCTGATGGTGTCACTCTTTTGTTAAAAAAAACAAAACAAAACCTCACAGTGGCTTCTTCTTGCCTCTAGGATAAAATACAGCCTCACATTTAAATCCTTCCAAAATCTGACTCCAAATAACCTCTCCAGACACATATCCTATGATTGACTCTTATGTGTTCTACTGTCTAGCCAAAATGATCTATGGGCTGAATTTGCTATTCTAGCTTCACTCTCTGTGCCTTTGCAAAAAACATGCCTAGAATATATTCCCTTCTCAACTCTGAATCTCCAAATTCTTAGCTTCTTTATAAAGGGTCAGCTCAGGTACCATTTCCTCCATAAGAACTTCTCTCATCCCCTCAGCTGTTAGTGTTTGTTACCTCTTCAAATTAAATTTTATTTGCTTGTTTATCTTCATATTTTGTCTCCCAATAGATTCTAAACTTCTGACTGGCTAGGACTTTTTCATTTTTGTCTGCGTGGCCCTAGCATTTAGTGCAGTGTCTCGTACATAGTAGCTGCTTAATATATCTTCATTTCATGTAATATCAGTCAGTTTTATTTTTATACTTAAACATTTCCTTTGCTATTTTCTCTGATTTAAATTCTGCTCACTATCAAGAAAATAAATATCAGAAAGTATCTTCTCACTTTTTTTTTAGTTGTCAAATATCTAGACAAGTGTGGAACAGAGCCTCGTTGTTCTATGACTCCTCTCCTTCAACAGAGGAGTTACTTGGGTAGCATTTGTACGTAAAGCAATGTAGAATAGTGGAAAGAGTCCTGGATATGAAGGCCTAAAGCCTCATTGTAGTCCTGGCTTGACCTTGGAGAAGTTAATTCACTTCTTCAAATCTCAGATTCTTCAACTGGAAAATAGAGACAATGATACTTTTAAAAAGTTTTAGTATCTTTTTTTTAAAAAAAATCACATATATTATGACAGAAAAGGAAAATGACAAATTTTGGAGGGGGTGTGGAAAAATTGGAATACTGAGGCATTGTTGGTGGAGTTGTGAATTAGTCTAAACATTCTGTAGAACAATTTGGAACTACACCCAAAGGGCTATAGAACTGTTCATTATACCCTTTGACCCAGCAATGCTACTACTAGGTCTGTAACCCAAAGAGATAAAAAGAAAAAGAATCTATATGTACAAAAATATTTATAGCAGATCTTTTTGTGGCATGGCAAAGAATTAGAAGTTGAGGAGAGGTCCATCAATTGAGGAATGACTGAACTAGTTATGATACATGGTTGTAATGGAATACTATTGTGCTATAAGAAATGATGAATGGGAAGACATATATGAACCCATGAAAGTAAAGTGAGAACCAGGAGAACACTGTATGCATTAACAACAATATTGTATGGTGATCAACTGTGGATGATTTAACTATGATCAAAGACAATTCCAAAGGATTTATAATAGAAAATGATGTCTACCTCCTGAGAGAGAACTGATGATGTCTGAGTATATATTGAAGCATATTTTAAACCTATTTTTCTTACTTTTTTTGCAACATGATTATTATTGGAAATATGTTTTGTATAATTTCACATGTATGATATCACATTTCTTGCCTTTTCAATAGATGGGAGTTGGGTGGGAGGGAGGGAGAGAATTCAGAACTCAAATATTTAAAAAATGAAAGTTAAAAAAATTAAAAAAATAAAACCACATATATTTTTTTAAGGTAATCTCTCTTCCCCCTTCTAGAGAGCCATCCCTTATAAAAAAATAAATAAAAGGGGGAGGGGAATGAAATGTTCATCAAAACTAATTAAAATACCAAAAAAGTCTATACTGTATGCAGTGTTTCACACAGTTCTTTTCTTCTGCAAACAATGAAAGAGAGGTACCTTCTCTTCTTTGGGAGTCAGGTTATTATTATTATAATTTCAAAATAATTATGATTATTATAATTTCAAAGCATTCAGTTTAAATTATTTGTTATTATTTTAATATCTGTTATTTTAAATTACAACAATTATTTTGTTGAAATATTTTCCATTTACATTATATTCATTGCGTATATTGTTTTCCTGGTTCTGTTTATTTAATTTTGCATCAATTCGTATGTCCGTCAATGCTTCTCTTTATTACAAGGGTACCTTTATTATATATTCCATAGTTTTATTATTAAGAATAAATAATGGGGGGCAGCTAGGTGGCACAGTGAATAGAGCACTTGTCCTGGATTCAGGAGGACCTGAGTTTGCCTCAGGCAAAACTAGCTGTGTGAACTTGGGCAAGTCACTTAACCCCAATTGCCCTACCTTCCTCCCTCCAAAAACAACAACAACAACAATAGAATAAATAATGTATTTTAAATGATTTGTAAATCAAGAGAACTAAGGAAATGTTAGTTGTTCTTTGCATCCATGCATTTCCTCCTGTCACATCCCAGAAACTGGATGAAGACATCATCCCCTTAGAATCTATGCTAGAGTCAAAAATACAAAAGTTCTTGAAGTTCTTTTCCTCCTAAGTCAATATTTAACAGAATCTAAATTTATATAATTGATAAATTAAAAGGTTATTTCCCTATGCCAAAGAATTCTTCACTTTATAAAAATAGTTCTGTCATGATTACTTTAAAATAGTCAAGTGATCTTGCATGTTTAAAGTAGAATTATATCTACAAAAAAAGTACAACTTTTAAGGAATACATAAATTGCATAAAATGAACATTTCTGTGCCTTTTCTACTTAGCTACTGGCCTTACTTGTTTGAAATGAATTTTGTTTGCAGAATTTTAAACTCATAAGACTGATAAATTAGTGTACAAATTTATTTTCTAGAATACAAAGTCTTAAACTCTAAAACTTTTTCAGGGTCAACTACATAGTTTTATACAGTCACTTTGCCAACTCTCATCTACCCTACCTCTGCAGTACCTTTCCCATTCCTTCCTTCCTTCCCAGTGACATGGCTACCACCACAGTTAAGGTGATCATCATCTCTCCCCTAGACAACCACTGTAATAACCTCCTACTTGTTCTTCCAAGTAGATAAAAAATTTTAGATAGATAGATTAGATAGTTTTCTATAAGTTTTATCTTCCTACTTTAGCCTGTCCCCTTGACAACCCATCCTCCTCACTGATGCCAAATAACCTTTTTAAGGCACAAATCTGAACATATCACTACTTTGTTCAAAGACTTGCAATGGCTCCCTTTTGATACTAGGATTAAATATAAACTCTTAACTTTGTCTCTTTTAAGACAATCCACAGCCTGGCTCCAACTCACCTTTCCAGCTAAATTTTACATTAATCCTTTTCCTGCTCTCTTTATTTCAAAGACGTAGAATTTTAGAGTTCGAAAGGACATTGGTAATCAGTTGGTTTTACTGAAAAGGAGTCCTCACAACAATAAACCCAAAGAGTGGATATGCAGCCTTGTCTTGAAGACTTTTAATTAGATGAAATCTATCACCTCCTTTGGGAGCACATTGCACTTACAGTTTCCCTGCTTCTAGTCTCTTTCCTCTCCAATTCATGTTCTGTACAACTGCCAAAGTATTCTTCTTAAGGCTTAGATCTGTTCATAAACCTTCAGTGGCTTCCTGTTGCCTGTAGGATACGGTACCTACTTTTTGACATGGTATTTAAGACTGTCTATAATTTGACTCTTACCTCCTTTCTCACAACATTCCACTTCATGAATTCCTGATTCTGCCCAAACTAGATTACTAACTGTTTCCTGATCCTATCCTGTCCTCTTAAACCTATACTTTTCAATTCACAACTGTCCCCAATCCTCAAAACTAACTCCCTCCATCTGTTGAAATCCTCTTCCTTGAAGATCAAGCTCAGTAACCCCTTCCTTGGGGAAGATTTCTGAGATCTTCCTAGCTGGAGGTTATCAATCAATCCACAAGTATTTATTATGTATTTTTCAGGCACTAGGGATACAAGTACAAAGAATGAAACAATCCCTACTCAGTGTAATGGCAAGCAAAGAAGTATTTGACACCTTGTTTCAGTTCAAATTTCTTTTAAGCCGTGCCTATGATTATATCTCTTTGTTAATAAACAGAACTTGTGAACCCCAGAACTTGTGAATCCCTGTTGCTGATGCAACAGGAAGGGGAGGAGCTAATAACCATATATAAGGAGAAGCCCAAGCTAGGAAAGAGCAGAACTGAGAAGAGAACTCTTGTGGTGGCAGTCAAGAAGGAGAAAACTTGTGGTATCCCAGCACTCTGTTTGTCTGTTCTGTGTTGATGTTTGTTTGTGATACTTAGCACAGAAGCCCTGAGACCTTACTGGAAGCCCCAAAAGAGGATTTTCTGGTTGTTTGAAGTCCTGGAGGAGGGTTTCAGAGGTCCTGGGACGTTATTGATGATTTGTGTTGTCCTCTCAGACCTTGTTTGTAGGTCTTTGTTGATTTCTATGTTGATGGTTTGTGTTGTTCTCAGACCTTGTTGGTGAGTCTGTTGGTGAGACCTTGTTGGAAGACCAAGTAGGAGGTTATTAGAGTAGTTGTCTAGGTGAGAGATGATGATCACCTTAACTGTGGTGGTAGCCATGTCACTGGGGAAGAAGGAAGGAATGGGAAAGGTACTGCAGAGGTAGGGTAGATGAGAGTTGGCAAAATGACTGTATAAAACTGTGTAGTTGACCCTGAATTCTACCAAAATTCACAGGCAGAGAGTGAATTGATAATGGTGCTGGCAATGTATATGAATATTATTGTAGCTCTGTTAAGTTTTGTCTTCCCAGAACAAGGAACTGTGAAGGATTTGAGGTGGACTGGATGCTGTGAGCTTCAACAGGGAATGGGAACTGGACAAGGAACTGGATAAGGAGCTGGATTAGGAGCTGAGAGCTGCCTGCCTTTGAATCCAGGTGACAGTTGGATAGATTCAGGCAGGAGCTGGGACCATGGAAGGGGAACCATGGAATCTGAGAGCCAGCCTGAGTCAAGAAGAAAGGACCTCTTCTTGGACTTAATGGTGACTAAGAAGATCACGATTCAATGTCATCTAGGGATGGAGAACTTTGACCTTTGTATTTTGTGCCCCTTAAGGAGGCCTGCTCCTTAAGGATGATTGAATAAAGGACTTACTGAATGATATTCATTGCGTAAAACTATGTGGCCACTTTAGTGATATGTTGTTATGCCATAACCTTGTGAGTGCTGTACTTTGGTTTCTCTCAATGTTTTGTGTTAGTTTGTTACTGAATAAATAGAGAGTTCACCATACTATGTAATCAGAACTTTGAACCTGTTCCCAGCAGCAGTCCTCTGGAAAGCTGCTCGTGCTTGGCGTCACACTAAGAGCTTACATTGTAGTTTAAATGCTGCCCCAATACTTATTAACTGTGTGACCCTGAGCCAAGTCACTGAAACTCTCTCAGTTTCCTCATATGTAAAATGTGTATAATAATAGCCATTACTACCAGAGTCATGTGGATCAAATGAGATAACAGGTATAGAGTGCTTTGCAGACCTAAAAGTGCTATCTAAATGCTTTTATTATTATTTTTGTTATTATTGTTGTTGTTATATTATCTCTTTTTATATTTGTATCTGCTTTTTATAGTACTTTGCCTAAAATCTCTTATTCTTACTTAATTCTGCCTTATGATTATGCTATCATTGGATTTAGAATTTGGAGGAACCTTTCAGATCAACCTCTTCTTCCTCCTAGTCCTCCCCTGACATGTTTCCCCATGGTATGCTTATACTTATACTTTTATACTTATACTTTCTCAGGTTACTCCTTAGTCAAAGCTGTCTCTGAGAGTTGGGGAATGTTCTATAAGCTCCTTTGTCTTGGCCAGGGATTCACAGATTTCTTGTGTATAATTTCTTCTGTTCTGGTGCAGTTTTCCAGAACTTTTATTTTAAAGGTAAAAACTACTTCATACTTTTGAGAATGCCCTACAACCTTCTTTTAAACTACAAACTCTTTGGGGGCAGGAACTGTATTGTTCTTTTTAATCTTTATAATAATATGATATATTATATAGAATATATAAGGAAATATATATAATATATTATATATAATTATTATACAATATATTATATAATATGTTTATATAATATATAACATATATGATATATTATATATATTATATATGATATCAGAAAACTGATATCAAATCAGTTTTCTCGTGGTCTCCAATTCTCCACCTGTAGCTGTTTCCCAGCTCTACATTTGGAATACTGGGAATGAAATTCTAAAAGTCTCGCCATTTTGGCAGCCGTGGGCTCCCCTTTTGCCACGCTATGTCTTCTTCCCAGAACTCTATTCAAGGTCAAGAGCAAGAACTAAGTAATCTAAGGGATGTTGTTCACAGTAAACAAATCTTTCCATATCTCATATTTTCATAGTAATAATCAGAATGGTAAGCTAGAGAGGTTGCATTTATAGTTTTTTAAGGCTTATAAAGTACTGATGCTCTTGCCAGCCTTGTGATTTGGGTATCATAACCTTACCATTTAGCCAACTCAAGCTCAGAGGAGTTAAGTTAGTTGCCCATTGGCACCTAGATTGAAGTGTCTGGGCAGGATTTGAACCCATGTTTCTCTTGACCCTAGGCTCATAGATCTTTCTACAATGCCACACAACTTCTCTCTCTCCAGTACTGGGCACATAGTGAGTACTTAATGCTTATTGAATTGAAATGGATTCAATGATGGCATCTGTTGAGGAAGTGTGTTAGTATAAATAATTCTCTAGTATACTATACTTTACCATACCGTATAAATACAATACCATACTAATACCTACCATATCACACCATATTGCACTGCAACACACCCCACTCTATACTATACTGTACTGTACTGTACTATACAATACTATACATTAAGTTTAATGGAAAATATATATGTCCACACTAGAAATGAGAAAGAGGATTAATATATTTTGGAGCTCTGAGTGTTCAGTAATATTGACTCTTTGTAATCTCATGAATCATAGCATACCAGGTCCCTCTATCCTCCACTATTTCTTTTAAGTCTGTCCAAATTCATGCTAATTGTTTCTATGTTACTTTCTATCTTCCCCTGCTGTCTCCTTTTCCTTTTCCTTTCAATCTTTCCCAACATCAGGGTCTTTTTCCAATGAGTCTGCTCTTCTCATTATGTGGCCAAAGTATTTAAGCTTTAGCTTCAGCATTTGACCTTCCAGTGAATAGTCTGAATTATTTTCTTTATGTATTTACTGATTTGATCTTTTTGCTGTCCAAGAGACTCTCACAAGTCTTCTCCAATACCACAAATTGAAAGCATTGATTTTGTGGCACCTAGCTTTCCTTATGGTCCAGTTCTTTATGGCCATTCATTGTTACTGGAAAAACCATACTCGACTATACAGAACTTTGTTGGCAAGGTGATGTCTCTGTTTTTTAGTATGCTGTCCAGATTTGCCATGGATTTCCTTCCAAGAAGCAAGCATTTTTAAATTTCATGGCTGCAGTCACCATCTGCAGTGATCTTCGAGCCCAAGGACATAAAATCTGACACTGCTTCCACCTCTTCTCCCTCTATTTGCCAGGAAGTGATGGGACCAGTTGCCAAGATGTCAGGTTTTTTTTAATGTTAAACTTCAAGCCAGCTTTTACACTCTCCTTTTTGGCACTCATCAGGAGACTTCTTAATCCTTCTTCACTTTCTGCCATCAGAGTGGTATCATCTGCATATCTGAGATTATTGATATTTCTCCTGGCAACCTTAATCCCATCTTTTAGTTTGGCATTTCACATGATGTACTTTCAATTTAAGTTAAATAAATAAGGTGACAATATATAACCTTGCCATACTCCTTTTCCAATCTTAAATCAAACAATTGGTCCATGTTTGGTTCTAACTATTGCTTCTTGACCTGCATACAGGTTCCTCAGGAGACAAGTAAGATGAACTGGTACTTCCCATCCCTTTGAGGACTTGTCACATTTTCTTATGATCCACAGTCAAAGGCTTTAGTGTAGTCAATAAAGCAGAACATGATGTTTATTTATCTATTTTTTTAAACTCCCTTGCTTTAATCCAGTGAATGCTGGCAATTTGGTCTCTAGTTCCTCTGCCTCTTTGAAATCAAGAAATCTTTAGGCCAAAGAGGAATTACTTAGAGTCTAAGGAAACATAAGGTGCAGTAGATCTCAAAGTCATGAATGGGCCAGAAGATGTTTCAAATTCTGAAATTTCCACAAAACCCTACCAGTATTGCCAGTCTCCACATACTAGAGGTCTGAACACCATCTTAATGATTTCCTCAACCAAAGTTTTCAACTCCATCTACTTGGAATATAGAACTTCACGTTTAAGAAATTTGCTTGACATGAAGAGACAGAACACTGACCCTGGAGTCAGGAGGACCTGACTTCAAATCCAACCTCAGATCCTTGCTACCTGTGTGGCCCTGGGCAACTCACTTAGGTCCAATTGCTTCCCCTCCCAAAAAATTTGCTTCATGATCCCCTTTTCTTGGATAATGGGATGATTGTTTTTCTTTTATATTAGGTAGTTTTCTATTTCATCTGAAACTAGCTCTTAGCAAAATTAGAAAATTTGCCTTTTGGGAAGTTTGCTTTTGTTGCCCTTTCCTAATCTGTTCAGTGTCCTTTAGTTTTCTTACTTCCTGATCTCCCTTTTCCTGACTTAAGTTACCAGGTCTTTTCCTCAGCTAGCTTCCAGGTAACCTCAGACAAGGCAAGATGTTAATTATTATAAGTAGCTGAAAAATCACAAAAGGGGATGCATTTTAATAGTTAATTTAGGAATGCTAAAAATCTTCACAATGAAGTTTAGACAGAGGCAAGTCTACATCTACCGGTGTGCTATGCACTTAACCTATCAGAAGCTACATTTCCAGTGAGTTCAAGAGACTTATCTATTGTATTTGTATAAGGTTCAGACTTTAATTCCCATGAGTCTCTGTACCCACAGTGCAAGAGACTGGCATCTACTAAGCTAAGTCATGCACATGGTTAGGGCAGCAAATACCAAATCGCGGCATTGACTATAAGCAAAATCTTGGCTGAGCAAAATGACCAGACTGTCCACTGAGCTATGAGGAACCTGCAGAGTGACTGAAGCCATCAAAGTTCTTTAATGATAAATAGAGGCTATGGAGAGCTACAAGCCAAAGGGAAGAGAGAAGATAAGAATCCATGAGTTGCACATTCCATGCATTCCATTGTCTTTTGGTTACTGAGTAAAGATAACTGGACTGGAAGCCAAGAGGCAAGGGTTCTAATCTCAGTTTTCACCACACCACTGTGTAACTTTCCTCTCTCTGCGTGGGCTTCAGTATCCTTATGTAATTAAATGAGAGGATTAGACTATTATATGTTCCCAAAGTGGGTGATACCACTCCATAGGGGTAACTGGAATGATCCAGGGGGTGGTAGTAGCCTCAGATGCAGCTGTGGGGGGTGTTGAATAAAAATAAGGGGGCAGTGGAAGCATAAGGAAAGAGAAGGAAATTCTGAAAAACCATTTACACATGTTTCATCTGTTGTGTGATAGAGCTAAAGTTGTAGTGATTATATTATTTTCCAAATAAACACACAAGATGCACATTATAATCCATCAGTGGTCAAATCTCCCAACAGTCTTAACCAGGAAATGTTGTCAGGTGAGTGCATAGCACATTGTTGGGAAGTCCAGCAAACATCAGCAGGAATATATGACATGTTTACAATATGACACTGTATGGTTACAGTTACATCAAAATTTCAGTCCAGGAAAACCCCCCCACAAATTTGCAATAAATTATTAAATTTAACATGTGTCATTAAAAAAATTATGATTACCGTTAAAGTAGATGGGAGGGGGGCGCTGAGTACTTTATTTTTTTTTAAAGGGGCAGTAGACCAAATGAGTTTGAGAACCTCTGGAGTAGATGATCTCTACAATCTTTTTCAGTTCTAAGATTCTATTATGACCATAAGTAATCTAGAATCTAGGCTTCTTGAGGGTAGTGATTTTTTTATCCCTGGCACCTGGCATATAATAGGTGCTTAATAAATGCTAATTGATTGACTGATTAATCTAAGTCTGGAATGTACTCCTTCCTCACCACTATCTCCTAGAACCCCTAGTTTCTCTCAAGGCTTAACTTATGCACTGGTTTCTTTAAGAAACCTTTCCTGATTCCCTTGGTTGTTAATGTTCTCTCACTCCTGCAATTATCATGATTTTCTTTTACATGTTGTAACTCCCCTGCCCCCTCCCCCAATACCCAGTAGAATGTAAGCTTCTTGAGGAAAGGGACTAATTTTCATTTTTTTTATTGACTTGTTTACTTTTAGTTTACAAGATTCATTTCCAGAATCACTTGAGTTTCAGATTTTCTCCCCTTC
>JAQQSW010015690.1:0-11833 GCA_028646575.1 Pseudocheirus occidentalis | reverse complement strand
CAGGGGAGGGGCTTTACAGTGGGATTGCTGTTTTAGGGTTGGGCAGGGGCAAGATGGGGAGAAAATTTGTAATTCAAAAATGTCATGAAAATGAATGATGTAAACAAGAAAACAAATTTTAAAATTTTAAAAAAAGAAAAAAATTAGATAAAAAAAGAAGAAACACAAAACACAGTGTCATGTAAACTAAAGGAAGAGAAAGTACATAGTAATAGAGGTTGGTTGAAGGGGTCCAAAAGGTCAAGTACTATAGAATGAAGACTTAGAAATGGTCAGCAACTAGCTGTGTGACTTTGGGCAAGTCACTTTACCCCAATTGCCCTACCTTCCACCCTGCAAAAAGAAAGAAAGAAAGAAAGAAAGAAAGAAAGAAAGAAAGAAAGAAAGAAAGAAAGAAAGAAAGAAGCAAAGAAAGAAAGAAAGAAACAAAGAAAGAAGGAAAGAAAGAAGGAAAGAAAGAAGAAAGAAAAAGTAAAGAAGGAAAGAAAGAAGTGGTTATCAGATTTAGTAGTTAAGATATTGTTGTTAATAATAGCTGATGTTCACATATCACATTAAAGTTTGCAAAGTGCTTTACAAATATATTTTATCTGATCCTTGCAAAAACTCTGTGGGATAAGTGCTATAAAATGAGGAAATTTGTCCCCATTTTACAGACTAGGAAGTGTCTCGCTTCCGACACTTAGCTGGATTTAAACCCAAGTCTTCTGCCTCCATGTCTAGTGCTCTTTCCGATATACCACACTGAATCTTGTAAAGACTAGACTCATTTGAATGGAGTAGTCAGAAGTTATAAGGAGGTGACTTCTCTTAGCTACCAGGTGGGGGAAGGGCATCTGCCCCATCACCCAGCCAGTTGCTGTGTGTCAATGAGTAAATGGCACTCCTGTTTAATTTGTGTTTATTCTTTCATGATCTGAGATGGATTTGTAGTCTAAGTGTAGAGTGTCCAAGCAACCTTGCAAGTTCAGGAGAGGTCCCTGACCAGAAGTAGTATCAGTAGTTACTGGATAGGTAGTGGCCCTTGACAAAGAAGTACCTGCAGATGGATATGGTGTCAAATTCAGGAATCGTGATATCTCATAAGAGAGAAAAAAGCCAGCTATGTACTCTGGAAAGACACTAATTCTCAGAACCCAGAAGAGAGCTACTTTTAGGAAAAATCTCATGAGTACTCTAAAAAAGAAGAAACAGATTTCCAGTCACTAGCAGTTATGTCTTTTTGTCACATGTTCTTTGTACATGCGCACCTTACTATTTACTTAAGTTTGAATCTACTCTTTCCAACCTTGAGTGTGCAAAAAGACCCCTTGGGGGGGAGGGGATATTTTATACCTACTGTTCTTGTTGAACCTCAGTAAATGCCTTTTGTAAAAGCTAATGGGGGTGGCTAGGTGGCCGAAGTGAATGGAGCACCGGCCCTAGAGTCAGGAGGACCTGAATTCAAATCCGAATTCAGACGCTTAACACAAAACTAGCCATGTGACCTTCAGCAAGTCACTTAACCCCAGTTGCCCTTCATTCCCCCCTCCAAAAAGCAAAAAATAAAACCCCTCATGGAATTCAACCTATTTTGATAGGTAATGGGGAACACATTAAGTGGGCTGAAGAGCTAGTGTTAGAAATCCCAGCCCTCCAGGATTATGTCCAGAGACCTGAGAAGAGTAGTAATCAGATGCTCTTTAGGGAGCCAACATTTCAGTGTGAATGGGAGCTGGGACACTGAGCCTAGAGGGTGGGTATGCTACATTAACAATAGAGAAAAGGAGTGCTACATCCAGGGTCAGGTGGTCCTCAGATATGAGGACTACTTCCGTTCTACCCCCTACCTCCTTGGCCACTTTCATTATAGAAATCTGTAGGTGTTTAAGTTTCATCATTACTAATGTTCTTCAAAATGTAATAAAACTTTTCTCATTAAAAAAAAATCAGCCAATCAAAGGCTGGAATTCACAGGTTAGGATATTTAAGAGCTCAGGATTATAATGCAGAGCAGCTATAATTGTTAGCTTCAGCAAATGTGTTAGCTTCAGGAAATCATTTATCAAAGACTCACTTTTCTCATTTGCAAAATGGACGTGTTTGGATAGATGACTACTTAAGGTCCTTTCCAGCTCTAAATCTAGGGTCCTATGAACTCAGAAATGGAAACAACAGATAGAGCCCCCTAAGTCAGGAATTGCTAAGCTGACTGCTTCTCAGAAGACCTGTGGGAACATCAGTATTCTGTGAGAAGCTCTGTTTTCTGATTTTAAAAAAAAGGGGGCAAGGTCACTTGGACACTCTACACTTGGAATACTAATCCATCTTAGATCATGAAAGAATAAACACAAATTAAACAGAAGTACCATTTACTCACTGATACATAGCAACTGGTTGGGTGATGGGGCAGATGCCCTTCCCCCACCCGGTAGCAAATAGAAGTCACCTCTTTATAACTTCTGACTACTCCACTCAAATGAGTCTAGTCTTCGCCCTGTGTTTAAATCTATAAGGTGCTAAGGAGTTCAAGTATTTTAATTGGAATCACATGCCATCTTCTAAATTATTACAAAAATCAGCATTCTGTTCAGAAAAAAAAAGTTTTAACCATTGTGATGGGAAGTGTAGAGATCTAGGTTGACCTCTCTGAGCCTCAGTTTCCTCATCTGTAAAGTGAAGAAGTTGGGCTTGATGACCTCAGAGGCACCATCCAGCTCTACATCTATGATCCTATGAAAAGATGCCCATAATAGAGGAATCCAGAACTTTGGAGAACATTGAGCACGGGATAACAAAAATGGAGTTTGGAAGGGTCATTGAGTCCAAGATCTTCATTTTATAGATGAAGCAAATGAAGTACAGGGAGCTTAAGTGACTCACCTAACAACACACATATTAAGTCAAAAAGCCAGGATTTGAACACAAATCATATGACTTCAAACCCACCACTCTTTCCCCTACATTATGCTGCCTCTCTCCTGAGTGGAAACCATGCCAGGCATGGCTGTTGCTGGGTGAACAAAAATATGAATGTTTCCTAATGGAATCATTCGAGCTGATGTGTCATTGAGGTCAGTCTCAAAATCCATGAGCTAATTCTGACTCCTCCGCAGCTGCTGCTGTTTCTCTGTTTCTCTCTCACTCTCTCTCTCTCTCTCTCTTTCTTCCCTCCCCCTCCTTCTTTTAGAAACATCTTGGATTGTTGGTTCTTGATTTTCTGCTTTTATCTACAAGGCAATTATCAGCTACAAATACTCTCTTTCCTCAAACCTTGTAGTCACACTGTAGGAGGGAGAATATCTGACGTTAAGAATAACTTCCGTTTTACTCCCCCCCCCAGCTCCTTGGCCTCCCTAGTTATAGAAATCTGTAGGTGTATGAGTTTCATCATTACTAATGTTCTTCAAAATGTAATAAAACTTTTCTTATTAAAAAAAATCAGCCAATCAAAGGCTGGAAACTTCACAGGCTAGGATATTTAAGAGCTCAGGATTATAATGCAGAGCAGCTATAATTGTATTCTCAGGGCAGCACTGCAGAGCTGAAGCCCATCTGTAATTGAATGCTGAGCGGCTGTCACTCTGTTGCATCCAGTGTTGAGCTGATAAAATAATGAGCCCATATCTATAGGATAAGCTGACTCATGTAAGTGAAAGTCGACACAGGATCGGTGCCACCTGCTTTGAAAAATGAACTTCAGAGTGAGAAGCTTCTATTGGGGCTCATTGTGCTGAGTAGCCCTCTAACACACTAGCATTGTCCCTTAATTCCCCAGAAAGAGGGAAAACCAGAACTTTCAGAGATTGCAGACGGACCAGACTATCTCCCACTTACATTGTAGTCTAGTACTGAGCCCAAGGGGAGAGGATGTATAGCCAAGAACTACCTTTCCTACCATCTTGCTGGCTAGTCAGAAAGATCAAAGATGTATATTTTGGGTGATACTGACAAAGGTAACCAGCTTCCACCTCAGTTTTGTCTTAAAGAAAAGAAAACATTCAGCTTCTTTGTCCATAGTTCTATGGACAGTGCCTACTTATCCCTGGAATAAGAAGCTGGGGTGGAGGGAGCAGGGGAGAAGGTGACCTACATTAAGGGAAAAGACAGAGTGTAAGGAGACAGCAAAGGAGACAGGAAGGAGTAGTTAGAAAGGTAGGAGGAGGACCAGAAGAGCATGGTGTCCCTGAAATTAAGGGAGTGAAGAGGAGGTGTCAAAATCTTCAGAGAGCCTGAGGATGAGTGAAACTAGGCCATTGGATATGTCACCTAGAGAGTCACAGATGACCCTTAAGAGCTATTTGAACTGAATGGTAAGGGGCTTCAGACTGTAAAGGTCTGAAGAGAGATGCTGATGAGGGAGTGGAGGCGTAACATAGAGGCAATCTGTTTTCCAAAAATGTAACAGTAAAATGGTGGAGAGATATGTGACAGTAGCCAGATGTGGTACAAGGGTAAAAAGAAAGCCTTTTTAAGACTGGGGAGAATTGAGCATATTTGTAGGTGGATGGGCAAGAGTTAATGGAAGGGGAGAGATTGCAGTTGCATTATGGAAATGAAATGACTGCTAGAGGAACATACTGGTGAAGGGAGAAAGGAATGGCATGTAGAGTACAGGCAAAGGAATTATCGTTTATAAGGAGCAATACCCTTTCTTCTGTGAGCAGGCAGGTGAGAGGAGAGAGGAAAAGGTTTAAAGTAGTCACTGTGAGGAATGAGATCAAAAGCCCCTAAGAGTAGAGGACAAGGATAGTTGAGCAGAAGTTAAGGGGCCACCTGAGGTCAAGCAACATGAATCAACTGTATAGTTGTTAAGCTTTTTGTGGGCTGGAACTGAAACAATATTTCCCATCCTAATATGGTCTGTGGAGAAGAGAGTAAAATAGCTAAATTCTGCACCATGGACAGCTCTGCCAAAGGAAGTTAGTGGAAGATGAGTGAGGGAACCCTAGCAGAGAGGGTGTGAGGAGGATGATAGAAGAGAACACACCATCAGTAAATGTCATTTTTGAACAAATGACTCCCAGGTCTGTATATACTCCAGACACCATCTTCTGCCTATTAGACATTTCCAACTCAAGGTCCTGGAAGCATCTCAAATAACATTTCTCAAACAACAGAACTAATCACCCTTCAATCCTAAGGACAGCCCTTTTCCAAATTTCTGTTTCTAGTTAAGATACCACACATCCCTCCAATCTCCCAGATCTGAGACATCTTGCTCTCTCCATTGACCCACATATCCAATCAGTTGTCAATTCTTTGTTGTTTCTATTTCCACAGTATCTCTCATAGCCATTCCTTTCTTTTTACTCACACAGCAACCACAAGAATTCAAATCCTCATTCCCTCTCTCTTGGAACTGCACTAAGCTCCCTGTCTCATTTCTCCCTCTCCCCTTTCCAATCCATTCTCTACATGCTAGCCAATGGACTTCTCCTAAAGTGCAAGTTTCCTAAGGTATATTATCACTTCCTTATTCAATAAACTCTAGTGGCTTCACTTTTTCTCTAGAGTCAAATACAAACTTTTATTTGACATTTAAGAACCTTTACCACCTGGTAACTCTCTTCCCCTACTCTACCTTATCCAACACCATTTTTTAAAATGTAGTGTTTCATAGACTCTTGTCCAAATTCAGGATCACATGTATAAATTTGTCTCTTTTCTTCTGTGGTCAAATGAGTTAACATTTATAGAGAAATAATGGAGACAGAGTCTTTGTTGTCTATCAGATACCCAGGAAAAGGCTCACTGTTGGAGATCAGGTGGACGGAGGGGTAGGCTGTGAAGATGTATGGGAACCTAGGCTTTAACCCTTTATACTCTTGGAGTCCTAGTTTGATGCCAAGGACACAGTTGGGTTCCATATCTGTGGGGGATCTACCTCTCCCTCCCTCACTTTCCATATTTCACGAAGAATAGAGTTTAGGGTAAGGACAGAGAAAGGGAAGCACTATCTTTGGACATTTAGTTCTAGAGTTTTAGCCACTGTGGGTTTCACTCTCAAGGAAACAGAGCATGCCCTGTTGGTTTACCACCCACCAGGTCAAGCAGCCCCAATTTGGTACCCTCAACAACCACACTGATTGATGCCTTCAAGGGACTATAGTATGGGGGGCTCACACAGAGGCAGTGAGGGCGGGATATGAATAGTGGAGACAAACAACCAGTCCAAATGGCTCACTGAGGAGGCATTAGCCTAGGGTTATAGAATTTCTTGTAATGAAGTTGCATTAAGACCTTAATCTTTACAGAAAAGACCTAGCATGTTTAATGGATCTTACAGCTCTTCCTTTTGAAAAGGAAAGAAGTCCAGTCTTTTGATTCCTAGCCTTCCACTCATCAGCTTCATGAATCACATGATTTCCCTTCTCTACTCCCCATGCCACAGAATGAATGATCTTGTCTCTGGAGTCTCAGAGTCTCAGTGTTACTAAATTCAGTAATAGGTTAGACAGATCAACATCCAACCACTTTCTTGGGTCATCTGGCCACCTTCTGTTTTCCTTTTAGTTTTCCACTCCACACTAAATATCAGTATTTTTTTCATGAATTAATTAATCATTTATAGTCCACCTGGAAGGCAGAATTAGGGCATTGTTCCAAACCAGAACTGCCTACACTTATTGAACTTTTCCATGTGTTGTCTCCGTAGCAAACCCATGATCTCTCCAAGGAGATAGTAGGGACTATGTGTGGAACTCCTTGATCTCCCCAACAACATGTAGGTGCTAGGCCAGGCACAAACCAAGTAGCTGCTCAATTACAACTTACTTATTGACTGATCTTTCAGGCAGATGCTTACTGAAGACACCATTGCCCTCATTACTAAAGGCATTTGTTAAATGCATACATCCCCAGGTATTACCCAACCTTAGTTCTCATTCATCTCCTTCTCTAGTCTATGGGCTGCTGGTTGCATGATTTTCCTTTCTTGATTCCAGTGGACTAAACAATAATGTGCCATGGTATATGGAGACAACATTCAATCCATCATCAAGACACTAGTGTAGTATACTGGAAAAAGCTCTGGACTTGGAAGACCTAGGTTTGAGTCCTGGCTTTGGTACTTAATATTTTCACCACGGGCAAATCACTTAATCCTTTTGCGTCTCAGTTTTCCTGATCTATAGAATGGATTGCTGATGAAAGTGGTTTATAAACTTTAATATATTATGGAAATGGGAGCTATCAATATCAAAGAAGGCATGCACTTTAAGTGATTTTTCCAACAGTGGAATAGACAGCATTATTTCACTTACACCTTAGTGTCATCCTCTGTGGGATAGTTAACAGAGTTTAATTGACTGAGCTAACTGGAAACCCAAACTGGTCCAGGAGGCTATTTCTTATGGACCAGATTCCTGCAAAGACCTGGAAGAGAACAGCTCCCCTCCAACACTCGCAAGGGAGAGGAGCAGACATCACTGTTGGGCTTGTGTTCTTGACAGTGAATATCGGTCACTGCAGGAACCCAACCCAGATTTCATGGAAAAGTACGCAGCTCTTAGCCTGGGCCTATCTCCGATTGCTGACCTGGTTCTTACCTTAATCATTATGACCCTGGTTCTCCTCTGTAGAAAGCAAAACAGTGACTCTTGACCTGTCTACTGGCCAATAAAAAAGGGAAAAGAAGTGACAGTGGGACCTAACCAAGCAAATTGGCTTATGTGGGCTCCAACCCTAACCTTTGTCCTCACTTACACTACACCGTATCCACTGAGTTAATGGCATAATGGCCAACAGAGAAACATTAAACTTCAATGACTGAATCGAAGTCACCTGCCAAGTCTCAAAGAGAAAAGAATCAGAAGAGCCAGGGGGTGTGGATTGACTCCTCATTTCTCCTTCTAGATCGGGTTCAGCTGTTTTCTTCTTACTCTGATTCAGTCATAGGCCATTCACCTCCTGGTATGAATCATCATCAGCCTTACTTCTGGAAGACCTGGCTTGTTTTCACTAATTGTCCTATATTTCTCCACTGTCCATACGTTTTCTATGTCTGTCCATACGTTTTCTATGTCTGTCCATATCTGGGTTCATGTCCATAATGTCCTAGATGTGTGCCTTGTGCTTTTCTTCCTGAACCCCAGCACAGTGAACCTTATGGAAGAGGATTGATAAGGGCTCCATGACCAGCTGCTAATAAATTGGTTGGGAGGAACCAAGTTTGCTTAAGATTTGGGTCACCAAAGGCTAGTAAATGAGGCTACAAGTTTGGTTAAAAGCTTACAAGAGGGGCAGCTAGGTGGCACGGTGGAATTAGAAGGTCCTGAGTTCAAATCCAGCCTTAAAAACTTACTAGCTATGTGACCCTGCGCAAGTCACTCAACCCTGATTTCCCACTACCACAAAAAAAGAAAAATTTACAAGAGAGATAATCCAACTTTAAAGGATCTAGCTATATTCTGCCAGTAACAGAGGTGAGATTTGAACCCAAGCTCTTTGAATTCAAATATAATATTCTTTCCACTGTTCTTTTCTGTCTCTGTTGAACTCCCTTGGATCAACAGGAATAAAATCCATTTTGCCCCTTTATTTGCTCATCATTAAAATTGGGGTTAGGAGAGTCCATAATCAAATCTCCACTTGAACTCCTCAGAGCTGCCATCCCTCTTCCTGACAAAGAGAAGCAGCAGGGATTTGGTTTCTAAGGTTTTTATCTGTGCTGGTTCAAGTAGAAACTCATGTGTATGTGTCCCAGTTCACCTTTGCAATTCTGCGAACTGAAGCTGGTGGGAGATGGTCAGCCTGGGATCCTAGAGAATTGAGTGGGTATTCTTAGGTCCCTGGGAGCTTGGCATCTCAGCCCTCTTACCCTCCACTGAGAGCTAAAGGACAAACTGATAAAGAATGAATAGAGTTATTCAGACTTTAGGGACAGTGGGGACTTTTTCAACGATCCTTTATCACCATTTAATACCAAAAGGGGTTTGCATGGGGTGAGATGGCAGAATCAGGGCTTCTTTAATACTTGGAAGAGTATTTATGTATCTCATTGTTTAGTTAACATGTTTTGACAGATGCAGTTTCAAGGTGCATAAAGTCTGGAGTTGGGGGGAAAAAAAGCCTGATCACTGGAGGCTTGGAATTTAGATTTACCTCTCTCTGAATAGAGCCATTGTGTTGTACAGAAGAGCTAGTGAGAATGCACAGCCACAGCAGTGCTCCGATTTAAAACACTATATACCAGGTGGATTTGCTTGTAGTGATCAGAATATTAAGTGTCACCAGCCCCTTCACAGAGAGTCAGAGAGATTATTTGTTTGGGAAAGAAAGATGAGTAGGCATAATACTGAATCGGAAGGAAGCTCGGATGGGCTGACATCTGCAGTACTGGATGAGCACCCTTCCATGTGACTGAGTACTGTGGAAGACAGGAAGCTGGACTGCACATCACATTTGGGCTGTGACCCTTTCCTGGTGGGGAGTTTCTTCTTACTCTTTGGCAGATGAATTCAGAATCTCACTTGATCCATTTTTCTTTCCCCTGTATTTTTGTTTGTTTGCTCTTTGAGGGAAAATATACATCAATATCCCACTGACTTGGGTAGTAATAAGGGAACAAGTGATTGGTTAAAATCAATCATTTCCATTTAATATTTCTCTCTGGGTCCACAAAGGATGGACTATACAGAATAGCAAAGTGGAACACCTGTTTGGAATGGATGGCGATGCCAGGACAGGTGCGGCATACCACCTTCCCTGAACTTGGCATTTATCATTCAGGACATGGGAAGAAAACCTCCAGTGGAGAAGGTAGTTTATCTCATCTCTTTCCTGAAGCTGGCAAGTTGAACTCCCTCTCCAGCTGTGACCCTAGGCTGAAATAAGTCCTGTTTATCTCTGTCCTGACCTGTCTCCTTGGGAAAATAACAGACCAAATGCCTGATCTCCTCAAGAGAAGATATCTTAAGCCAAGCCCCACGGCGGAGATAAAACCCTCTCAGGGTATAACTTGAAAGAACCAGTGTAGACCCACACCATGAAGAAATACTGGGTCTGCAGAGGCAGATACCATTTACTACCTGTGTGACTTTGGGAACATTATCTAACCTCTCTGGGCCTCCCAGTCTCCTCATCTGTAAAATAAGGGAGTTGACTAGATGATCTCTCAGGGCCCTTCCATCTCAAATTCTCTCATACTATGAACTCTTCCCAACACCAGATGCAAGGAGTGGGGGGGTGGGTTTTTGTACAGAGGCACCCCTAAGACAACCAATGGTGACCACAGACTGTCAATTCAATAAAGAAATACCGGTGCCAATGAAGATATTTTCTTTAAAAAAAATCCCCAGTGAGCAGTATGCCCTCGGCTTTCCATATCTGGGTTTGTACTGCAGCTACATAACTTAAATATATTGATGGTAATTATTTTTTTAGAATATACCAATAAAATTGTCTGATTATTTTAGTCACAAAACAAATAGCCTCAATTAAAGCAAAAATAAAGCTGGGGGTCTGCAGCTTTCATGAATGTTAGAGCAATAACAAGTTAGGAGTTTGAAAGCCAGCAGCTGCAGCCTCCTGTCAACAATGCAGGCTAGAAGGATCCCCAAATCAAGCATGAAATAGAAGAGGTGCAGAAAAGGGCCAGAGGGGAGCCAGAGCGGACAGGACGTGTCTGATTGCTCAGTGTTATCCAGTCATTTTGTCCTTCAGGAGGCAGGAAAGGTGGAGTTAAATCCAAATCCTAGGATCAGAGATATGGAACAGGAAGGAGTTCTAGAGGTCATTTAGTTGAACGCCCCCTACTCCCTCATTTCAGAGATGAGGTCACGGAAGACCCAGAGAAGCTAAATGATTTGGCCAAAGTCACACAGGTGAGAAGTAGCATTGGTCTCTGGAGACAGGATCTGTTCACATTTGGGCCATTGCTGGTTCTTTTGAGATAGAAAGCACTCATTGCTCCACCCCCAGTTTTAAGAAATTTGGAAGGTGTGATTAGCTATGTCTACTTGGGCTAACAGCACATAAACATAAAAAGGTCAGTGTTTTTTCTTTCTTTTCTAGAAACATATTATAAACTTAAATTCTTAAACTTGAATACAAAACAAGAAAAGAAAAAGCATTACCATGTGCACAGCAGAATATAAGATAGGATTCAAAATATACAGTAATAAAATTATATTTCAAGAAAGCCTATAAATACTATACATTGCATTCAGAACTGTCCATCTTTTTGCTTCCTTGTGAGTTTTTTTAAATTCTCTTCTGTGCACTTTTTACTTTGTTCTTTTTCCTCCCTCCCTTCCCCAAGAAGGCTACAATTAAGCTCAGATATATTTATATACATATATATATATACACACATACATATACATCTCTACATACACATATACACATAAACATGCATACAGACAGACACATACATAAACTTAGATACATATAATCATACTCATATAGACATATACATTCATTTGCATAGTCTAAAACAATATTAATTAATATGACTGACATAGTATAGTTCTACTATACTACAGGAAAAAATAGTTTCCCTGTTTTTCTCTTTTGATTAAATCTATTTTAGCGTTAACTTTGTCTGAGATCATGATTACTACCCCCGCTTTTTTCTACTCCTGATTTTTATGTTTCTATCTCTTATGTCCTATCCTTCCTGACTATGCTTCTACCCGCTACCTTGCCCTCCTATTACTTAACCTACCCTGTTCAAAGATCCTTCCCTTATCCTCTCTCCCCTATTCTTTCCTCTCTCATTTTTATCTGAATTTAAAAGATTTTATAAATTTCAAAATATATATATTTCCTTTTTATCCCACTCCCATTAATCTAGATACTCTTCTATACTCCACTTTCCTATTCTCTCACCCTCTTATTTATTTTTTTTTTT
>JAQQSW010015689.1:0-11833 GCA_028646575.1 Pseudocheirus occidentalis | reverse complement strand
GATACTGTGAATATTGTACTGAATCTTGATTTTGTAATGGAATAAACAGAGTGTTCACTAATATGGTGTAATCCGAATCTTAAAAGCTGTTCACAGTAGCATTCTCTCAGGAATCTACTGCTGATTGGCTTTACAATCATCAGAAAGCAAATGTCCTGAAAAAAATAGATTAAAGAGAGGTAATTTAAGAATTTTTGAATTACTTGAAAGGCAAGATAAAAAAAAGCCTAGATATCCCCTTTCAAGAAATTGCTAAGGAAAGTGGTCCTCATATCCTAGAATAAGAGAGTAAAGTAGACTTTGAAAACATCCACCAATCACTTCCTAAAAATATCCCCAAAATAAAACCACCAGGAATATTATAGCCAAATTCCAGAATTCCCTAGTTAAGGAGAAAACATATACTAGAATATCACAATCCAATATCCCAAGTGCTTTAATGTAAAAGTTCTTAAATCCTTTGTTATCCCAACTATAGTTCCATGATATTGGAATTTTTCTATCTAAGTAATAAATAAGAAATAAAATGGAAATAGTAAATACAACTGAAAACTTTTAAAGCAGGTTTCTCTGATAAAGGCTTCATTTCTCAAATATATAGAGAAATGAATAAAATTAGTAAGAATAAGATCCTCTCACCATTGTTAAAAAATCATAAAAATATAAACAAATTCCCAATTATGAAAGGGTCAAAGGACACAAAAAGTTACTTTTGGAAAGTGAAATATTTCTACAAAAATATTCATATCAACTCTTCTTATGAAGAGCAAGTTGTTCAACTGTTCAGGAATATCTGAACAAGTTGTGGAATGTAATTGCATTTGAATGCTATTATACTATAAGAAATGATGAGCAGAATAGTTTTAGAAAAAACCTGAGAAGTTTATATGAACCAATGCAGTTTAAAGTGAACAGAACTAGGAGAACATTGCATGGTACCAGCGAATCCCTTTTCTTAATCTGATCTGGGATGAAAAAAGAATAGAAGAGGAGGTGTTGCAGCCTCCTTTTGTAAGGTAAAGTTGTAAATATCTGATCTCCTACAATGAAACTTAACTCTATGTCTATTTATACTACTTCTGCTTCAGAGATATCAGATTTATGGCCCACTGCATAAAATTCCTAAGATGGAAGTAGGACCAGTATCAAAATTTTGAGGAAATATTTAACAAAATAAAGATACAACAGAACATAGAGAATATATGAAACTTTGTTTCAGATTTTTGAATTTTTCAGAGAATTGTTGGCTTTTTATCTTCTTTGCAAAGTTGCAAAATCTGAATGCTGAATTCTGACTGCGTTAGGGCTGCCAAGTTGAGGGGAGGAAGATCTAAATAGCTTCTCCTTCAGCACTTTCCATTTAGTGAAGAGAGACTTTTAAAAAACATTTTTCAGCTAATTTACCTGTATTGCAAGCATGATTCCTAAAATAATTTTTTTCTTTTTTTCTTACAAAGTAAAAAGCCTTTAATGTCTAAGTTCAGTATGAAGAAACTGGATAAAATTCCAATGGTGCCAATCTCAGTCCTGTACTTAGAATTAAAAGCATTATCACTGAATTTTTTCTTCCAATATTTATATGTTCTAAATTTGCCTTAGTGCAAATTGAAATTAACTTTCAGTTGCATTCTGATATACAAAACTTTTCTTTTTTGAGATGAGGCAAGAGAATGGTTAAATGCCTGTTAGTCTGTCTCTTTGATCTGATTGAAAATTTTCCCTTTTTTACTTTTTACTATTTTTATTCATTTTTTAACAGCCTTTCCCACAATCAAACTTGACCAGAGTTGGATTGTAGGGAAGGAGACCCTTAAATCTTAAAACTTCTGTTCACGTTTTTCATGAAAGCAATTTATTTTTTCCAATTTTTATCCTGATATTTTTGTACACTTTTTTGACTTGCTATAAATACTGTTGTATCAATAGTGCAATATTCACAACACCCACGGTGGTTATGAATATACCGGTATAGTTCAGGATCACAAAATGTAGCAAACTCTCCACATGGAGGGCAGAACCAAGGTCTTTATTCAGAAACCAGAACACTAAGTCCCAGAACAAGAAAGTCAAAGTCATCATAGTGGTCACAAAGTTGATACACATGGTTAATGCAGTGAACACCCACGTTCCCAAGCCTTCACAAATAGAACAGGCTCCCTCAAGCAGGGATCCCTCTCAGACTCAAAATAGTTCCTCAGCCTGGTCCTTGGAAGTTCTCGGTAAAAGCTGCATTAGGAGAATCTCATCAAAAGGTGCAGTCTCCAGGTGGTGACTGAGAGAAAATCTGTCCTGCTGGTTCTCTTCCTTATATGCAGTATAGCTCCTCCCTGTTCTGCCCCTTCCTATTAAGGTGTTAAGTACTTCCAAGGAGTTAACTTGAAGTAAGGAGCTAAGTGCCTTTTCTAGGTGCCAATAGAAAAGGGCATGGAAGATCTTCTAATTTCATTAACATTACAACTGTGTAAAGACAGTGGCATTATACCTAACTGTTTGTGCCACCTTTGGCACTTTCCTTTCTAACATATCTTTAATATATTCCATAGAAAAAAGGCAGAAATAGGGAAATGCTGGACTCCTTCTTTTACTAAATTTTTAAATTATCTGTTTTCCTTCTTGCTTTCCTTCCTTTTCTGCTTGCCTTAGTGAGTGGAAGGAAAGAATTTGAAACATATGTATGTATTTATGTATGTATACACACATATTAAAGAACAATATCAAAATAATTCTGAAGTCAGGGCACTTGTTATTTTAGTTCTATTTTCCCAACTTTTGATTAAAGATACAATCTCCCCTTTTGAATCATTTATTTAATTTTTTCTTATTATTGTGAACATAATATATTATTGAAGCCTTTATATAATATATACATTGAATGAATCAAAGCACTGATTCTGAGAATGTGTAATATTTGCTTATAGACTTCATCTTTTGATATTTCAAGAGCTTGAATGAATGAGTCAGAATTGAAACATTAGCATGATTAGTGGACTTTGTTGTATTTCTTTAGTTCAAGTCTTATCTCTTAAGCATTCTAGGTATGTGATCTGAACACAACACTTTTGGACCTCACTTTCCTCCATTGTAAAATTGGAACAATGTGTTCATTATCTACTCCAAAAGGTTGTTTTAAGGACAAATTTCCACAAATCATAAAACCTATTAATATGTTTTATTAGTTATCATACTAGAGGAACTCACAGATGTAGAGAGTATGTAATCATTAATTTTAACTCTTATATATGTCTCCAGAAGAGATTTTTCATTGTTTTTCAGTTCTGTCCAATTATTTGTGATCACTTTTAGTGTTTTGTTGGCAAAGATACTTGAATGGTTTGCTCTTTCCTTCTTTAGCTCATTTTGTAGATGGGGAAACTGAGGCAAACAGGCCTTGACTTGCCCAGAGTCAGACAGCTAGTAAGTATCTGAGGCCAGATTTGAACTCAGTAAGATGTGTCTTCCTGATTCAAGATCCTGCATTCTGTCCACTGCACAATCTCACAGCTCTCCAAAAAGTTTCCACCTTGCCATTCAAATGATAGATTTAGCCTTTTGTAGCTTCATTTTCTTCATTTGTAAAATGAGAAAGAGATGGATGAAGTGATGTCAAATATTACTTCATTTCCAAGTTGGTGACAATTATAATGAAGTACAAACCGAAACATTTGCCTTATTCTAGATTTATTAATGTTTTTAATATTTTTCTCTACCATTCATTTCTGTGTTTTGTTTTGTTTTAGCAGGAGTTCATTTTGTGAAATATTCAGGTCATTAGAATTCACTTAGCATCTTAATTTATGGCCTTTTATGTTAATAAGTTTCCATTTAACTGTTGTTGTCCAAAAGTTAAAATGGAACTTGAGAAAAGAGATGGACAATGGGTCAAAATCGGTTAGTAATAGTCGTAGAAATATTAATATCTTAAGTTTGTCTATGCTTAAGATACCATGCTACCCCATTTATACCTGGTTAGGAATCAGTGGGCTAGTATATTTTGTTTCATTGTGTTTTTCTTGCTTCTCTCCAAATTTAATTATAAGAACATTTAGCTCTACTTCTGGGATCATGCTATCTGGATTCCATTCACTACGAAGGGGATGTATTGCTGATATAGGAAATGTTCTTTTTTCCAACACTTTGGCAGCAGGTGCACGTTAGGCTTTTAAAATACCAGCTCCTACTGACTTGCAGTGCTGATTTCCAAGTGTAGATTTTGCTGTAAACACCAGGATTCCCTGAGCTTATGGTTGAGAGAGGGTTCCACAAGCAGTTGCCCATGCCTGGAACGCTCTCTAGACTCACTTCTGCCTCTTGGAATCCTTGGCTTCCTTCAAGACTCAACTAAAACACTACCACCTGCAAAAGGGTTTTCTTCTGCCCTTTCAGATGATAATGTTTTCCTATCCAAGGTATCTTATGCCTGCTTTATAAATTTATAATATGTAAACGTATGTTGTTTATATACATGTACACATGTATCTATTTTAACTGTGTATGCACACATATATGTATGCATATGTATATATGTGCATATCTTTGTCTCCTCCATGGAGTGCAGACTTCTTGAAGGAAAGTAAATATTTTATTTTTTTTTCCTTTGTAACCACACTACCTAGCACAGTGCTAGGGGAAGTGAATAAGAAATGCTTGTTGATTGACGATTAATTTCCATGGGATGCATCATAGCAAAGAGAAAGGGGGATGTTCAATGAGAAGTGGTGACCACAGGGCAAAGAAAAATAAAAATACGCATGATTTTCCTTGAAAAAGACTGAGTATATTTGTCATGACCTTGCTCATCTGCTTTACTCCAGCCCTAAAAGTTTCTTTTTCTATAACTTTCAGATTAAATGATCCTACTTTCTGGCAAAGTTATACTCTAAGCTAATTTGAGCTTGGGGTAGTTTTAGTTGCCACTTGAATTAACTCAGAACCAATCAACCATAAGTTCAGGGTGAATAGGGCTCTAACATTGGGATCTCTTGGTGATTTCATTGTTTTTTAAGAGTCTACCTCAGGAACTTCACCTTTAGGAAGGTAGTCAGTGGGGTTGTGTGTCTGTGCTCATGTTTCCATTCTCGTTGGGTGGCTTGGCAAGACTTGATAGAGAGAAAGATAATTGGTGACATGTGACAGGATAAAATCTGAGACTCTAATGGTGATTTCTCAGCACTCTGAGTTCCAAATCTCCAGGAACAGCTGTTTCCTACTGATTGCCGGTCTTACTTCTGTCCACTCTGTCCCTATTAACATCATTGAAGGGGGGCAATCATTGTGGAATTGTTGTGGCTAAGGGTCCTGACATCACTGCTACCAAAAACATTTGCCACAAAGCTGCTACCAATGATAGGGATCTAAATATAAAAGCCATAAGAAGAGCAGCACTACCATATCCACCTGGCCCCTTCTCTTCCCACGACCACTAGTCATGCTTCTAGACTGGCTTGAAAGCTTGGTAGAAATGCAGTCTGCCAATTTCCTCTGCATATCCTACACGAACCCCATGCCCTTTTATTTTTGTTACAACCAATTACCATGATGCTGACTACTTCTTTCAAAAGAATGCTAAAAGCATGCCCTTTTTATAAGAGGAAATCAGATCCCATTGGAAAGTATATGAATATCCATCTCTATCTTTGGCATGACATGATATTGGCATTAAAAGTAACTAGGAGGCAAAGTGAAAAAAAAGAGCTGAATCTGTATTCAGGACTCCCTGAGTTCAAATAGAGCCATTGACACAAACTAGCTGTGTGACCCTGGACAAGTCATTCAGCCTGTCTCCTCAGTTTCCATTTTACACATGATGGTAATAGCACCTACTGACCAATCCCTCTTGGCAGATTGTCTATGAATTCCTCTTCATATAAGAGATTTGTCCTCTCTTCCTGTTTCTGCATTCCTTCTCATCCTCTGGGAAGCAGAATTTTGAAAGCTCTTCTGTACCTAATTGCTGCTTTGCTGCCTCATGCTTGGAGAGAAGGTAGGAATTTGCTATGTATGTTCCCATATTTTCTCCTTTCCTTGTGGCCTCTGAGCCTCAGTTTCTTCTCCCTTTTTGTAGCTTTACCTCTTTTTCTCACAATGTACCAATGCAATGGCAATTAATTTAAATCTGAAGACCCCTTTTTGTTACTTCAAGTAAGCAGGTACTTAGCCCTTAGTAACTAATCAAACCATTGTGGCCAAGAGGCAGAGGGTGTGAACTCTTTCTCCTGTTGCAGACATAAAAGGACAAATTTGGCTGAAACAGGAAACCAATGCTTTGTGCATATATAAGAAGAGCCCTAGAGAGAGATAGTCAGAATTAGAATCTTTTCTCTTGGCTAGCTCCTGGTGGAGGAAGCAGAATTTTTCTCCTGGCAAGAAGCTGAGCTGCTACTGGACTGAGAACTGAGTTGGAGTTTTCTGGAAACCAGAATCTGGTGAAGGCTGAAGTTGCTGCCAAGAAGGCAACCTGGAAAGCTAAGATTACTTCTGGGTCCTAGGGCAAACAAAAATGCTGGAGGACTGAAGAAGCATGACAGTGATAAGATTTTGTTTGTGGCTTGGTTGATCCTTGAATTCCTGGGAACAAAAATTGTGAAGGTTTTGAGATGTGTTGGACCCTGGGAACTTCAGTGTGTAGCAGGAGGACAGGACAAGAACCTGGGAGCTGTCTGCCTCTGACTCCAGGTGACTGTTTGGTGGATTCTGATAGGAGGTGGGACCATGGAAGGGCATCCAGGGAATCTGAGAAACCACCACAAATTAAGATGAAGAAAATTCCTCTCCTTGGATATAGAATTCAGTGATGAAAATGAAGTTTATTAGAGACCTAGGGGTGGAGGGTTAGTGTAATTTTTCTAATGATTGTACTTAGTGATTAATGATACTTAGTAAATGTGAATCTGAATAAGTGACTGAGTCAGCTAGTAGAGGGTTTGTGTATTTTCTGATAATTAGTGAGTAACAGTATTTAGTAACTGATTCCTAGATAAGTGACTGATTAGGTTAATCTATATTTGCCCCAGGAGTGGAAGACTGACTATTGTACTGTGAGATGACTGAATAACTGAGTAAGGAGGAAAACCTCCTTAGGGATACCAGATGATTGTTCTTGTATTGTTTGTTCTAAATACTGTGACCATTTTGATTAAAACTACATAGCCATTTTAATGTTTAGTTGTTGTGAACACTATATTGTGATTTTCTGTGATAAGATGTAATGTTGGGAATATTATGTTGTGATTTGTTGTGAATATTTACCTTGATTTGCTATGGAATAAGTGAAATATTCACTATACTATGTAATCAGAAACTTGAAAACTGTTCACAGTGGCTTTCTTTTGGGAAATTGCTTGTGCATGGCATTACAAACACAGAAGAGTCCAACAATGAAGGTCCAACTATGAACTGATTCCATTCCTTCAGTGACAAAGAAGTCAAACTGAAGGGTAGGGGTGGAGGCAAGATGTTGGAGTAGAAGCACAAACTTGGCATGAGCTTCTCCTCCACTCACTTTCAATATATGTAAAAAAAATTACTCTAAACAAACTTTAGAGCTCCAGAACCCGGAAAGACAGAAGCAAATTCCACTGCTTAAGGCAGCCTGGCAGGCAGACAGGAAGGTTCTATCACACTGAACTGGAAGCCAAGCACAGTCCCACCTGAACCACATGATTCTGGCCCCTGGGTGGCCTTGACCAGCCGAAGGCCAGAGCAGACTTGAGGAGAGTGAATCACCTGTAGCTGTGGCAGTTTCCAAATTTCTCAAACCATAAATGCCAAAGACAAAATAAAAGGTCCGTGTGGAATTCTGTTGGCATGGGGGGAGAGGGAAGATCATGGACTGGCTCCTCCCCCCAGGGCAAGAAGTATCCTCAGGAGCTCCTGGACTACAGATAGTAGGGGCACCAAGCAACCATTCAGAGGGTAATCACTCTTTCTTTAACCTGCTTGGATCTGTATTGTGGTCTTGTGTGGTGGTCCCAGGGGTGTGTGGACAGTGAGCCAGAACTTATGGGGGCTGTAGAGAGGGCACTCTCCTAATAGCTCTGGCAGCTGCCTCAGCAAATACCTCAGCAATTTGGTACAAAGCTCTCTCCATTCTGGAAGCAGAGTTCTGCTGTGACAAAGAGCTCTAAAGTCAAGTAATTATCTGGCAATATGAGCAAGCAGAGAAGCCATGATAAAAAAATAGCAAACCCACCACATTTTAAGAAATTCTCCGGCAAAATTGCCCTGATATTCTAGAACCAGAGGGCACAATATAAATGGAAAGAATTTGCTGATTGTCTCTTAAAAGAAAACTCGTAGGAATACTATAGCCAAATTCCATAGATCCCAGGTCAAGGAGAAAATACTGCAGGCAGTGAGAACAAAACAATTGGAGTATTGTGGGAACAAATTCAGGATAACACAAGACCTAGCAGCTTCTACATTAAGGGACTGAAGGACTTGAAATATGATATTCCACAGGTCAAAGGAGTTAGGATTAAAACCAAGAATAACTTACCCAGCAAAACTGAGTGTAATGCTACAGAGGAAAATAGGTCATTAATGAAATAGAAGATTTTCAAGCACTGTTGATGAAAAAACCAGAGCTGAACAGGAAATTTTGCCTTCAAATACAAGAATGAGAAGGTAAACAGGAAAAAGAAATCATAAGGAACTTATGATTGAACTATTTACATTCCTACATGGAAAATCAAAATTGTAACACATAAGACCTTTTTCAGTGTGAAGGATAGTTGAAGGGAATGTGTGTCTGCATGCGTGTGTATATATATATATAAATATATATACACACACACACACACACATACATATATGTACAGATATATATGTATGTATGTGTATGTACATAGGTAAAGCATAGGTACATATGTATATATGTGTATATATGCACACACATACACATACATATATGTGTATAAGAGGGTATAATATGTATATAAAACATGTGATGGTAGGCATATGTATGTTCATGTATACAGAGACAGAGGGCACAGTATGAGTTGAATATGAAGGGATGATATCTAAAAAATTAAGATGTGAGAGAGGAATTTATTGGGAGAAGGAGAAAGTGAGAGACAGATTAGGGTAAAGTATCTCATAAAAAATATGGGAGAAAAACTGTTACAATAGAGGGGAACAGCAGGAAAGTTAAAGGGAATAGGACAGGGGGGAGGAGCCAAGATGGCAGCTTAGAAGCAGCAAGGATCAGCAGCTCCTGCACGGCCTCCTTAAATACACATAAAATAACAAATTTTAGGGCTCCAAAATCCACAGAACTGCAGAAAACACGTTTCCCACTGAAGGCAGTTAGTCAGGAGGGACCCATTACAGCAGGTCTGGAGCCAAGGACAGCCCCGCCCAAAAACTGTGGCCTGGCCCTAGAGCAGTGGGGAGAAGCTGCAGCCACAGCCAGAGCCATTATATCGCTAAAGGCTAAAAAGTGAATCTGAACAAATTCAAGAGCAACAGAACCCACAGAGAGACTGAGCAAGGTGGATTCCAAGCACAGGAAAGTGCCTACTTATGTTGGGGTAAGAAGAAGGCTGAGCACAAGGAAGCCGCGCCAGCATGGAGCAGAGAGCAGAGAAGAGCGGACCGAGAGAAAAAGCTCCAGCCAGGCATCCAGCTGACTCACCCAGCCTGAAAGGTTTCCAGCCATCTCACCAAAGGACAGAGGATCATCGAACCAGGTAGGAAAAAACTTGGGTCTCATAGTAGGGAAAGCAGGTTCTATGGGGAAAATCTGGATGTTTAAACTTATACACCCATACTGCCAGAAGCCAAGATGGGGGAATAAAGTTTAGTGGCTCCTCTAAATCCCTCCCAGACAAAGAAAAGTCCGGAATTAAATGTCCTAATCAGAGTAAAAGCTTGAATCAGGGAAAGCAGCCCCAGGCAGGGGCACGGCTGAGGAGGGCAGGGAAAAGACCGTACAGAGTCTAAGCTCAGTAGGGGGGGAGCCAGCAAGCCCTACCAAGAAAAGCTAATTTAGCACCACCCACCCAATCAGCAAACAATAGCTCTGCCTCAGGCCTACAACCAGCTCTGAACCTGCTTGAGGTGTAGCTCAGTGACACAGACTCTGAAACCTGACGACCACCTGAGCTAGACCACCTGAGCCCAACAAGTTACTCTGTAAGCCTCAGGGTAACTCAGGGGAATTACTGAGAGACTTGGTATTGGCATCAGGCTACATACTCAGAGCTTACAACTACCAAGCCCCTACCTCCCAGCTTAACAAGCTTAACATTCTGGCACCCCAGACTTGGATATCCACCCCAAATTCCAGGACAAAGGCACTCACAATGGGGAAGAAGGAAACTGCTAAAACTAGGACCATCAAATCCTTTCATAGTGAGCAAGAACAAACAAATTCAGAAGGCAACAGGGACTCTGTATCCACACTGGAGACCACAGAAGGAAAGGCAAATTGGTCTCAAGCCTCCTTGGAGGATCTCAAAAGAGATTTTAAAAATGAAATTAGAGAAGTAGGAGATAAATTCAAATCTACAGTGTCCAAACTAGAAAAAATCTCACTTTGAAAAGCAAAATTGGGGTACTATAACAGGAGGTCCAAAATCTGACTGGAAAAAAATGCCTCCCTAAAAATGAAAATAAGAATAAGGAACTCCAAAAAATACCTGAGGAAAATAACTCACTGAAAATTAGAATCAGACAAATTGAAGCTAAGGACACTATGATGCAACAAAGAGTCAGTCAAACAAAACATAAAGATTGAAAAATTTGAAGAAAGTGCAAAATATCTCACGCGATAAACAACTGACCTGGAAAACAGGTCCAGGACAGATAACCAAAGAATTATCGGCCTACCAGAAAATCATGATGAAAAAACCAGCCTGGACAGCATCCTCCAAGAGATTGTTAAAGAGAACTGTCCTGAGGTCCTAGAATCAGAGGGAGAAATGGTTATTGAAAGAATCCACTGCTCTCCTCCTGAAAGAGATCCAAAATTGAAAACTCCAAGAAATATTGTAGCCAAACTCCAGAGCTACAAAGTCAAGGAGAAAATACTGAATGCAGCCAAAAAGAAGTAATTCAAATACTGTGGAACTACAGTCAGGATTATACAGGATTTGGCAGCTGCTACATTAAAAGATGCGAGGGAATGGAATGCCGTTTTTCATAAATCAAAAGAGCTAGGACTGCAACCAAGGATCAACTACCCAGCAAGACTGACCATATTCTTTAAGGCAAAGAGATGCTCATTTAATGAAATAAAGGACTTCCAGACTTTCCTTATGAAAAAGCCTGAGCTCAATGGAAAATTTGATCTCCACTTACAAGATGCAAGAAAGTCATAAAAAGATGATCAAGGAAAACAAATATTCACACACATATACACGCACAGATGCTCACACATGCACATAACTTTGGACTCAGTAAGAGCAAACTGTTTACATTCCTTTATGAGAAGCAGATACCTGTCAATACTGAAATTTATAGAAATATTGTGATGCTTGAGGGAGATGTACACAGAAAGAGGGTGTGGGTAGAAATGAACTAATCTGAAGATAAAAAAAAGTGTAGGGGAAAAAAGAGAGTGTAAGGGGAGAGGAGGAAAGGTAAAGGTAGAAGATGGTAGACTGTGCCACAAGATAAGGCACAAAAACCATACTGGAGTGGAGGGGTGGAATGGAGGGGGAGGAACATCATATGATCATTACTCTCATTGGTTCTGATTTAAAGAGGGATCATTACAAATGGCTAAGTTTAGATCCGAACATGAAAAGACACAAAAATTCATAATAATACAAGGAAAAGAGGGAGGGAGAAGAGCAATGTATGAAATTTGCTAGCATCAGTTTCGGTTCAATAA
>JAQQSW010015688.1:0-11833 GCA_028646575.1 Pseudocheirus occidentalis | reverse complement strand
TTCCTCCACGTCTCTTATTTGGTTTTCAAAGTCCTTTCTAAGTCGATCCATAGCTAGTAGGCATTCTTCCACTGTCTTGGAAGCATTTGGTGAGGGAGTTCTGATTGAGTTGTCTTCCTCCTGCTCCATGCTTTGATCTTTTTTTGTCCACAAAAAATAATTCTAGAGTTTTATTGCTGTTCTTACTTTGCTTCCTTTTCCTCATGTTGGCCAGTCTATTAATTGCTTGGTTTTTTAGCTCTGTGGAACTCTGCTTCCTGGAGGGGGAAACCTCTGTCCCAAATCGCTAGGGCCTTCACAGCTGCCAGAGCTATTAGTGGGGTGCTGCATCCCCCCCCAGCTTTGGCTCACTGAAAGTGCACCCCAGGACCACCACTCAAGACCACGATCCAGATCCAGGCTGCTCAACGCAAGAGCCCTTGGGGCCCTGATGGATCGCCTCAGCCCCACTGCTGTCTGCAGGCCGAGGGCTCTGAAGCAACCCAGTGGAGGCTGCTGCTGCTCTCAGCCATTCCTGCTGCTACAGCTGCTTCCCACTGCTTCCTTGCCCTGGGAGCAGTTTGGCTGGACGCGCTGTTCTCCACCAAATTTAGCAAAATCCACTGACCTTTCTCTTAGTGTTTTTTCTTCTGGCCTGATAAATGTGGTAACTGTTCCTGTAGTGCAGCCAATCTGCTCTCCTATAGACTCGGCTCCGCCTGATGCCTTGGGGTCTGGCCAGGCCAGGGTTTCCAGCTGGGCTGGCCACGGCTCCCAGACTGCTGTGAAGAGCCCCACCTGCTGAGCTGCCTGTAGCAACAGATGTGTTTTCTGTCTTTTGGAGAGTTTTGGAGCTTGAAAATCTGTTTAGAGTCCCATTTTATGAGTTTTTAGCATGTTTGTGTGGGAGCTGTGGTGCTTTGCTGCTTCTATTCCACCATCTTGGCTCCACCCCCTGACAGTTAATTTCTTAATCTTTAAAAAAAATCCATAAACTTTCAGAATGTAATGTTAGCACACACTCTTTCATCCTATAGTACTCAGTTCAGATATTTGTTAGATCTTTGAGATGCCCCAGTATGTTAATTATTCTCTCTTGGTTCTGGTCATAGCAGTCATGATAGACCTAGTCTATATGACATTCAGACATTTGATAGGAAACATCTGGAGTTAACAGTAACTTAGAAGCACTTGGATGTGCTTTTGGATAGATTTACACTAGAAAAACTTAAATTTTCTTAGAAGAAGATAGAATCTTCTAAGAAAATTTTAAGGAGACCTGACTTTAAAAGGATGAAATTTCTGATGATCTCATAAAAGGCTGTATAATCAGAATAATGAAAGAGCAACATATTCCTGTAAAACCCAGGATTTTCTCTTGTAGGAGACACCAAAGTGAATTGTTATCAACACATTCCAGATGGAAGAGCTCTATAGAGCTCTGTATCGGAGTTGATCATTAGGATGCTAGCAAGAAATGTGGAAATCCAGGAACTCTGGTGCGGAGGAGTTGGGAAGAGAGCCTGTTTATGTTAAAGGGGTCATTCATATTCTTTAGGAAATGATTTTAAGCAGAATTTTTACTGAATTCAGTGCTGGTATATTCTGAACAGGCCAGTGCAACTTTTGTGTATGTTATAATTTGATATGTTAGAAAGTGAAGTGGACTGTGGATAAGGTTCTAAGTTGTCTGTGGCTCAGCTAGAGTACACCCCGTGCTCTCTTTCTTTCTTCTCTGCTGGTATTGCTTGTTGCCTTGGCTATTATGCCTTTAGGTCAGTCGAGTTCATATGGCATTTCTGTTTCTATGGTGATCTTATGCACTCCATGCTGCTTGGTTCTTCTGCAAGGGACCCTGAGTTGTGGTGATGTCATCTGTGGATTCTGACTTTGGTTTAGAGCCATGAATGTGATCCTATGTGATCATGTTCAGTCCTCTATCACTGGGGAGGATTGTTTTGTGAGCAGCTTTGTGGACATCCTTTTGAGAGACGGTGACCAATTGTCTGGTCTTTTGGTTGAAAAAAACATTAACTTTATTTTAAAGTACTAGTTCCATAGGAGAGGTTTTTCTTCCTTTAACCCAGGCAGTATAAAATTTGTTATAGATTCTGAGTTTTTTTTTTTTTTTTACAACACTCACATTTGCTAGTCTCTTAAGATAAAAATATTTTTACAACATTCCATCTCCAATTTAGGAGGTGTTCTTAGGACGTAGGATTTAGAATGGAAAGGTTTTTTATTCTCATTGAATGTGGCTTAAGGAGGGAATAACATACATACTCATTTGGGTATCTTACCCTACAGGAAAGTAGAGGGGAAGGGGCTAAGAGGGGGGATGATAGAAAGGAGGGCAGATTGGGAGAGAAGGTAGTTAGAAGCACATATGTTTGAAAAGTGAGAGGGTGAAAGTATAAAATAAAATAAGTGGGGGGTGGGATAGGATGGAGGGAAATATAGTTAAGTCTTTCACAATATAACTACTAGGGAAATGTTTTGTATAACTACACATGTACAACCTATATTGAATTGCTTATCTTCCCAGTGGGGGTGGGTAAGGAGTGAAGAAGGGAAATAATCTGGAAATCAAAGTTTTAAAAATAAATCTTAAACAAATTTTTTTACATGCAATTGAGAAATAAGATACACAGGCACTGGGATATAGAAATCCATCTTGTCCTACTAAAAAGTCAGAGAGGGTATGGGGGAGGATATGAGCAAGCAGATTTGGGGAAGAGGTATTTACTAAGCTTGCTATCGTGGGGTAGTGGTAGGGGAAAGATGGGGAGAGAATTTATAATTCAAAATCTTGTGGAAATGAATGTTGAAAACTAAAAATATATTTGAAAAATAAAAAAAATAGAATGGAAAGGTTTCTTAGAGATATCTCATCTGGAAGGTAAGTATTTGAATGTGATTAGGAATCCCCATCCAGAAATACTAAATATCCCCATGTGCTTGAGTTCTTTCTTGTTTAAGAGTCTTTCAATCCTTTCTTCATTAGCCTTGTTTTCTGGTTTTTTTTTGTTTTGTAATATTTTTGATGATAATGGTAGAAAGTCTGAAAAGGTAGTTAGTAAAATAAGAAATGGGCTCTTCTTTCTACTCCTTCTCCTTATTAGTTAACTCCTTATCTATATCTTGGGTGAGATGATGTACTTATGAATCAGTAAATTCTATCAATACTAAAAAGCAGCCCTCCCCAAAACAAAGAGAATCTTAACCCTATTTTAAACACTTGGCCTTAGACTCGAGAAGCAGAAAAGAAAAATTGAAGTGATTTTATTTTCAGAGAGGACCACATCCTTTCTACTTGTGTAGTATTTTGGACTCTGACAAGAAGAAATCCAGTGAAAAGCAATAAAAAAAATGCAATGAGGAGCCAGATGGATGAGTCTATAGTCACACCAGAAAGTCACCTCCATGTCTACCATCCTTAAAGCACACAAATACACAAGTTTCAGTGTTATGGGTTGTCCCCGTTACTGAAGGAGGCAGCATGGTAGAGAAGAAGGAGAATTGGATTGGGGGTAGAAGACCTGCCAGGGAATTCTGTCTGTAATGCTTATCATCATGAGGCCCTGTATAAAGCACTTACTTTCAGGCCTGAAGGATCAACCACTTCTTAGGCAGGAGATATGTAAAGGAAATTTCTGTTTCCTCTGTGGTCCTTTCCAATTAAAAAAAAATACATCATTTTTTTTTACATCCCTTTCATTTCCAAGTATTTCTCTCCTCTTCTTCTTAGAGAACCATCCTCTGTAAGAAGAAAAAATACAGTCAGCAAGAATTAAACAACACATCATCCTAGTTTGATATGCAGCATTCCACTGTCCCCATCCTATACTTAACTCTACCTCAGCAAAAAAGAACAGATGTAATTTTTTTTTTTTCAGGACCAAGCTTGACCATTGCAATTACATACCATTTAGTTGCATTTTTTCCATGCTCATTTAAAAAAGGTTGCATTCATTCTGTATGTGCTTTTTCTCATTCTACTTTTATCACTGTTCCTCAGTTCACATAAGTCTTTTCATACTTTTCTGTATTCTTCATATTTATCATTCCTTATGGTACAGTGACATTCCATTAAATTCATGTACCACAATTTGTTTAGCTTTTCCTCTGTTTTAGATTTTGTTTAGCTTTTCCTCTGCTTTAGATATTTTAGTGTCAATTTAGCTCTGAGAATCTGTGGTTTTTACAGTGGAGAAATGTTTGGATTTTTGATCAGACTAGATGGCTTTAAATCCTAGTTCTACAGTTTACTCTGTATGACCTTGACCAAGTTACTTCATCTCTCTGGACTTTGTTTGCTTTATCTTTAAAATAAAAGCATTGAACTAGATTCCTTTTCAGCCTTAAGCATGTATATAATGATAATAATAGCTTCCATAAGTTTTGCAAAACACTTCATAAATATTGTTTCATCTGCTCTTCACAGCAGCCCTGCGAGGCAGGTGCAGCTGAGGAAGCAGGCAGACAGAGGTTAAGTGATTTGCCCCAGGGTCACACAGCTAGTGAGTGTCAGAGGCATGGGGTGCTTAGGAGGACTAGCTCCTCTGGCAGGAGGGCTGCTGAGCCCTTTTCAGGGCTGCTCATCTACCTTTGGGGTCCACCTTTCACTGAACTCTTAACGCTGGCTCCTAGAAGCTGGAGCATGTGCAAAGGCCACATCCTGGCAAAGCCATCTCAGTGGTTTGGCTACACCAGATTGAGGGTAACTGACAGATCTCAAACCCATTAGTCAGTTGGAGGGATGTCTGCTCCAAGCATGTGGAGATTTACTCCCGCAGAATGGGTAGGTCAGAACAATTTGTTCCAGTGGCCATGATGGTGGCAGAAGCAGATGCTGTGAAGTGCTTAGAGCTTGGCCAAGCTTATCCGTGGCATCCCAGGCTGCTGTCAGTCATCCTGACTTCTGTTTTGCTGCTGGACTTTGATGACTCTGGAAGAGAGAGTGACACTGATGACTTTGTGTATCTTTTCCTTACTTGAATCCAATTCATGTGCAAGTCAAGACATCCTCCCATGATGTCATTGGTCCTCTTCAAAAATGAAGACTGAACAAAAACAAGTGTCTGAGGGCAGATTTGAACTTAAATCTTTCTGACCCCAGGCCCACTGCTCTTGCTTGGTCCATTGTGCCAACAGGCTCTGCCCCACTTCTGTAATCCTTTGGTACTCACCTTGTATAGAGCTTCAAAACTTAAAGAGCACTTTCCTCATAACAACCCTGGGCACTTCATTAGAGTCAAACTCAGTTTGGGGTGAAAGAATAAATGCCTCAAGTTTAAAGAAGAAAAGCGGGAAGAAAAATGAGGAAAGAGCCTTCCTCAGCATTCACAGTTCTCGTTCTCTGTCTCTGTCTCTGTTTCGTTCTCTGTCTGTCTCTGTCTCTGTCTTTTCCTTGTTTCTCTTTGCACTGGAGATGTCCAGAAATATTGCTCAGACTTAAGGTGGAAGAACAGAGTAGAGCCCCTCCCTAGGTCAAACTTGCTGCAGTGAGCAGCAAGACTTGAGGAGCTGCTTCCTTCATGCCAGAGGGAAATGTCCTGGGATGCACTCTGGGCCAGAAGTTGGGATCAGAACTCCTGTGTTTGTATCCTGCCTCCTGCCTTTGCTTTCTGTGTAACTTTGAATGATTTTAGCTTTCTGAGCCTCAGTTTCCATATGTAGAATGTGGAAATAATATTTTCACTGCCTCCTTAATCAGGCTGCTGTGAGGAAAATTCTTTTTAAACCTTAGCATTGCTAGGTCAGTGTGGGCTGTTACTACCCTCTGTCAATGTCTGACAATAACAGTGATCAGGGTACTGAAATTGTTGGTTGAAGAATTTCACCCACGTTTTCCAGAGCTGCCCTTCTTTACATTCCTAGCTTCTATAATTCCCTATAATTAGAAGAAACAATTAAAGATATCTGCTATTAGTTTAATTCAATTATCTTTCTCTGAAAATAATGCAGTTAGTCAGATTAATATAATAAAAAAGCTGAGAAGCAGATTTTGTGAAAATAAATTTAAGAGTTTAGGATTAGGAGTGGAACGGAACAAGGGTGAGTATTGGGGGTTAAATGGAGGCTAAACGCAGCAGGATGAGGAGCAAGTAATCAACTCCACTTGCTATATTTCCTAACAGTATTTGCAGCCTGTAGCAGAGAGAGGGCTGGGGAGAGTGAGGAGAGAGGACAAAGTCTGGAGTGGTTAGTGGCAGGTGGAAGGGGAGACTAAAAAGTGTACAAATGGTGAGATTTCAAGGACATAATGGATGTAAAGCATCTTGCAAACACCAAAATGATATTTAAATGCCAGTGATTGAGCTCATGATTTTTGTGACTATCCTGATGAGCCTCCAGTGTAGTGAGGACATCATTCCCTGACCTTTTTCCTGCACTCCTGCCGAGCTTGAGCCATGTTTATTGAGTAATACAGGGGTATGTGCTCTCCAGGAAAAAAAAAAAATGGTGCACACATTTTCAAGTTTAATCTTCATTATTAGCACTTTATTTAGTCTAGAAAAATCAATAAAACAAAACCAGCCTTGCTGATTTGTTAGGTGTAGATACACTGAAAATTTGACAATCAAGTCTCTCAAGTTGGAGTTGTCTCCAGAATCCCCTGGATAAAATAAACATATATGCAAGATGTATGGTAGGCGTCCTTATATATTTTGTGTGAATCCAAGTGAAAATTTCTGTACTGATCATCAGAAGTGGGAATATAATTGGGATACTGAATTGAGATGCATACAAATGGGATATCTCCCATGTGTAAGGGAATACATGGGGTTTTATTTGGCTAAGATTGTATTCAATTGAGATAGGCAGGGACTATATAGAAGGAGTGGACTGAGTTAAAAAATGTGTGGATGTTGGTAGAAAACAGAGGACGTGGAACTATTTAACTGTGTGAAATTGCCGAGAAGGTTGGCTGATGAATTGGCATGCTGGTAGAATCTAAAAATCTCTTTGTAGATCTCTTTGGAGGATTGCTAAATACTTTGAAATCTTAAAATCGAAACAAAAACAAAAAATATTCCAATAAAAGTCTAATACTTTTGTTCTCTGTATGTGAAAAAGGAAAGTATTTTAGGTTAAAAAGGGGTAGTAGACTCTTATTTTTGTTTCAGTGTAGCCATTTTTTTCTTGAAAAAATGCATGATTTGCATTTTGTAGATAACATTCCATGTTATCTTTCTTTAGATTTTTCTGAAACTAGATAAATACTGTATTATTGCTGTGGCCACCGCAGTCTAGGCCTAGCTACCAGTTGAGAAAAACAAAGAGAGAGTGAGAGAAAGCTTCCAGTTGAATAAGACAAGGGGGAGAGAGGCGGGGATGTATTCCATAGTCTGTTTATTACAGATCCATTTCATACAGAGCCAAGGATACAAGAAAATCATAGAGCTTATATTCCTTATTGCAGGGATGAATACCTGACTTGGGTCTCACCTTTCCCTAGCCCAAGGCTAATCACTCATTAAGATCTTTATCCTAGAATCATTTCTGGAGGCACAGAGTCCCAGTCAAGACTTGCAAATTACCTTTCAGTACTTTCTTTAGATATTCACAGAAACCAAAGAGAGCATCCATCCAACAAGATTATACTCTCCTTGCATATCTGCCTAATGTCCTTGTAGAACTGGGGAGCTAGTGTGGCCAAGACCCCAGAAAGTCTTGGCCTACTACACATTATCCCTCTTTTTCTTCCCACTAGAAGACAATTATTCCATGTACAAGGTACCCTATGGGTCTGCACCTCTAAAACCATAACTTTCAAACTCTCACCAATATGTTTCTTTTTAACAGTTAGCCAGAGAACACAGTTGGTTCAAAGCAAAGACATTTATTGAAATGGCATAGTAAAAAAAGTAGCAACAAAAACATTTTTTTTTTGCCAGTTAGTGTGTAAATATAGCTAGTCCAGGGCCTCAGAGCAGCTTTGTTGTTCACACTTATGATTATGTTTAATGTGCTTTGAAAATGACCAAAAGTAGAGGTATAGGAAACTCACAACTTCTTTAGATTTGAGACAGTATATTAGAACATATATTTTGTTAAATAGATCAAAATAAAAAATCTAAAGAATTTCCTTTATTACTGGAATAGCCAACTTGTTTAGTCCATACTGATTGCCAAAGAAAATCCTAAATTTCCCTGGGTATTGAGAGTCAAAACAAAACTGGCTTTTAGCACTGAAAGATTTTGTCCAGAGCTGTTTACTTCTACCACTTGCTGGTATAAGTCAGGGGTAGATAAGAGAGAATCAGAAAAATGCAAAATATGCTTATCACTTTGATAACTTGATGGATAGTGTAGAAAAATTTTTTTAAAGAAAAGTAAAACAGTCCTCTAACCAGTAGGACACAAAGGAAACAGATTGCAATTCTAATGATAAATATTTTTAAGAACTTTCTAATTACTTTAGAATATGCTTTATATTTTTAGAAAATTAGTTTATTCATTGTAATGGACCCATATCCTAATTTAAGAATACACTTACCATTGCTACTTAATTACAAAATTAACATTAACAGTGGATTAAAAACATTTTAAACTTTCACATTTCAATGATTCTCTAGGGTTTAAGGCCTTTCATCAACCTTTGATTGGCTGCATATAAAAATTTCACAGCCTAAACATTTGTCAGCAGCTCACCAACATGGAGTGTAAATGTGTGATTGCATCTGCTTCTTCATATTTAATCTCACTCAACACACTTAGGGGGCATTTAGTCTACTGATGTTCAGATGATTTAATTAGTTAAGTTCCAATAATGTGTTCATGGGAACATAAACTTCTTAGCATATGTATGTGATTAGAGTGTAGGCACAGCATTATCATTATTTTTGATAGTTTGCTACAGTATAGTAGATGAACTATATATGTGGTAAATTTAATGTACTTTAACTTTAACTCACACAAAATTTCTCTTTTTCCTATGGAGTTAAAACTGTTTTCCAGATTGTTTTTCTAGCTAATATGTAACCTGAATACACTGCCATTTTTATTGTTTGGTTGTCTTTATTCTTACTGATTTATTTACTTTTATTCTCTTAAATTTCTGTTCATACCTTTGACAAAACTTTATTTTTAGTCCCACATTTATAAGGCTGTGAGAGATATGATTAAAATGAGAAAAAAAAGTGAAAATAGCATTATGGTCAAACCTCTTAGGAAACAAATGTAAGGAAATTGTGAAACTAGTAATGCTGATAGAAGACACTTTGCTCCCTGGGATGTCACTGTGTATGTATAAACCCCAGCGCCTGTCCTCTCATCTAGCTGTCCTCAAGTGCTGCATCCGCTGTCACCCTTCTAGAACATCTTTCAGGCATAAAGGGGAGAATTTCACCAGCACAACCATGTGCAGCTCTTGACTGAATTTGGGGTCAATGCCGCTTGTGTTCCCTTTTCTTATGTAATCTGTGGTCAGTGACTTAAATTTCTACCAAGACCAAAGGGAAGACAGTGGGGAGTCCTGGAGTCAGTTGTAGACTCATCCCTGCCCCTCCACCATGGATTTCCTTCTTCCACATCCACTACCCACATGGTCCCATTATAAAGGGCTGCTACCAGCATTGCTCAGCCAAAACAACACAGGGGCTCACTTTAACCTCTGAATGAGGGGAGTGGCAGACAACCTCTCCCACAGTCTCACCTGTGTTCTCCCATTACCCTAGCCCATTGTTCTGCCTTCTTTCTTGTTGAAATTTGAACTTGATTTGATGATGGTTTTTCTGAGTTCTGAGAAAGACAATGTTAAATCTCTTTTATCTCTTCTAGCAAATTTTAATTTCTTTGAAGAACATTTCTGACACACACAAAAAAGAGATACGAGAGAACTTTGAGCTTAAAACTGTATGGATAGAACTTAAAAATTATGGTCCTCAGAAAGTAGGAATATAGAGTAGTCTCTGAGATAAAGGAGATTTGGGAGGAAATTGTGTCCATAATAAAAATGAAAGTTATAGAAAGTGGGAATTATTTTAAATTTCATTTTAGTACATTGGAAGTAAAATATAACAGGCATTGAAATTGTCTTTGTGAACTATTTTTAATATTATGTGGAGTAGCATGATTTCATGGATGATAATTTAGGAAATCCTTTCCTATGTTTCCTTCTTTTTTTACTTTTTTCTTTGCCTTTGTAAAACATTATTTTATAATTCAATTCCAAAGTTTCCTATCAGGCAAGTAAAAAACAATTACCTTTTTATCTGCTACAGAATACTTTGGGTTCCCTGAGAGAAAGTTGGACTTTTGGGTCCAGCAGTGACTCATTCTTATATATTCATGCCCGAGGGCTTTTTTGCTTTTTTGTTCTCTCTTTCTTCTTCTCCCTTTCTCTCTCTCTCTCTCTTTCTCTCTGTCTCTCCCCCTCCCTCTCCTTCTGCCCATCTCTCCCTCCTTCCATCCCTCCTTCCCTCCTTCCCTCCCTCCCTCCCTCCCTTCCTTCCTTCCTTCCTTCCTTCCTTCCTTCCTTCCTTCCTTCCTTCCTTCCTTCCTTCCTTCCTTCCTTCCTTCTTTCCTTCCTCCTTCCTTCCTCTGTTTTTCTTTCTTCTTTTCTTTCCTTTTTTCTCTTTCTTTTTTTTTTTTTCCTAATTACAGATAAAGGTAATTTCCACATTCATTTTTTTTTTTTGGGAGGGCAGTTGGAGTTAAGTGACTTGCCCAAGGTCACATGGCTAGTTTTTGTGTTAAGTGTCTGAGGCCGGATTTGAACTCAGGTCCTCCTGACTCCAGGGCCAGTGCTCTACTCACTGTGCCACCTAACCATCCCCACATTCATTTTTTATAAGATTTTGATTTCCAAATTTTTCTTCCTTCCTCTCATCTTCCTCCCCAAAATGGCAAGCAATCTGATAAATGTTATAGGTGTGCATATAGGTGTAAATATGTTAAATTTGCACATTGGTCATGTTATTAAAGAAGAAACAGAACAAAAGAGAAAAGCCACAAAAGACAAAAAAAACCAACAAAAAAGTAAAAATAGTATGTTTCAATCTGCATTCAGCGTATCCTGTTTTAAATTGAATTGGTATGATAGCCCATAATTTTTTTTTCTCATGACCATTTAGTGTATAAATATTTTGATCTATTTAGATTCTGGTCAATTTTCAGTCTTTGAGAATGTTGCTGCCTGTATCTTTAGACTAAAAGTTTGCAATGCCAAAGAGATGCCTAGACAGAAATGGCTTTCATTGTGATAATCCTCATTAAGGTGAGCATGGTATTACTTATCAGCGCAGCAATAACCCCACTACATCTGTCATTCAAAGGAATCAAAGACAAAGGGACTGATATGTACAGAAATAATTGCAGCAGTTATTCTCATCGTGGACAAGAGCTGAAACTGAGGGAGTGCCCATCGAGTGGAGAACAGGTGTATAGGTTATGGCATACTCATGTAATAGAATGACCTCTGTCAATAACAGCATTCTGCGGGGCTCTGTGTTTCACCTCCCCATGTAAGAGTTTTAAGCATTTTTACCTTGTTCTGTGCATTCTGTTTGCATGCTCATCTTTACCTTTCATGTTTTTCTTGAGTACTATGTTTAGTTTGTCAAATTTTCTACTCACCTCTGGTCTTTGCATTAGGAATATTTGAAAGTTCCCAGTTTCATTAAAGGTCTCATTTTTCTTTCTGTAGGATTATATGCAGTTTTGCAGTTTGGTTGTAAGCATAAGTTTTTTGTCTTATAGAATATTGTATTCTAAATTTCCACTCCTTTTTGGTGGTGACTTCTCAATTTAAGTGATCCTGACTCTGGCCCTTTGATACTTAAATTCTTGCTTTCTGATTGCATATGTGTATATATATATATATATATATATATATATATATATATAT
>JAQQSW010015687.1:0-11833 GCA_028646575.1 Pseudocheirus occidentalis | reverse complement strand
AGCCAGTTTAGAGTTTATGTCATTCCTTCCCTAAGTCAAATTCAATGAGAGTAAGGTTGACCCATTCCCTTTTGCCTTCCTGTTTCTTCCTCTCCATTTTAACAGTTGTTCCTCTTCTATGAGATGATTAACCCCATTCTGTCTCTCCCTGTCTCCTCTCATTCTAATCCTCTCCCACCTCAGAATTTCACCTTTTAAAGTATCATCTCTTCCTATTCAATTGATCCTGTGCCCTCTATTTACTCATATATACGCATACTCAGATATGTATTCGTCCATATATATAAACTCTCCTTTATAGATATATGTGTATGTATATGTATGTATACATTTGTATTCCCTTCACTTATCCTCATACTGAGAAAAGTTTCATTAGTTACAATTATCGTTCTTCCATGTTGGCATGGGCTTGGCTCCCGGCGCGCTGTGACGGACCCTTCCTGTCCCACCTGCCAAGCTGCCTTCAGTGGAAGATGTGTTTTTCTGTAATTTTGTGAGTTCTGGATCCCTAAAATTTGTTGAGAGTCATATTTTATGGGTATTTGAGGTGGCTGTGTGGGAGCTGCGGAGTTCTACGGCTAAGACACTATCTTGGCTTCGCCCCCTTATTGGTCTTCTTATCTGTCTGTTGAGTATTCTCAGTTTTCTTCTTTGTGGAGTCTCTGAAGTCAACAGCTCATTTTGTATTTATAAGTTGAGGGCTCAGATTCCTGAATACTTTAGGCACAGAAGTAGAATATTGCTGTTTTGATTCTCAGGTAATAGACCTAATCAGTGTACACTGGAAAAAGAAAGATTGTTTTTGGAATTAAAAGATCTTGGTTCAAAACGTGCCTCTGCAAAACAGGAAAATGATAAATGTTAGAGAAGATGTGGGAAAGTTGGAACACAAATTCATTGTTGGTAGAGTTGTGAGCTGATCCACCCATTCTGGTTTTTGTTGTTGTTGTTGTTGTTGTTTTTGGAGGGCGGTTTTGGAGGGTTAAGTGACTTGCCCAAGGTCACACGGCTAGTTTTGTTGTTGTTATTGTTGTGTTAAGTGTCTGAGGCCGGATTTGAACTCAGGTACTCCTGACTCCAGGGCCGGTGCTCTATTCACTGCACCACCTAGCCGCCCCGATCCACCCATTCTGGAGAGCAACTTGGAACTGTGCCCAAAGGGCTATAAAAATGTGCATACCTTTTGACCCAGCTATACCACTTCAAGGGCTGTATCCCAAAGAGATCATAAAGATGAGAAAAGGACCCATGTGTACCAAAATATTTATAGCAGCTCTTTTTGTGGTGGCCAAGGACAAGAAAGTGAGGGGATGCCCCTCAATTGGGGAATGGCTGAACAAGTTGTGGTATATGAATGTAATGAAATACTATTGTGCTTTAAGAAATGATGAACAGGCAGACTTCAGAAAAACCTGGGAAGATGTATGAACTGATGCTGAGTGAAGTGAGGAGAACCAGGAGAACACTGTACACAGTAACAGCCACAGTAGCCATAGTGTGTGATGACTGACTTTGATAGACTTAGCCCTTCTCAGCAATGCAAGGACCTAAAACAGTTCCAAAGGATTCATGATGGAAAATGCCATCTACATCCAGAGAAAGAACTATGAAGTCTAAATGCGGAGTGAAGCAGACTATTTTCTGTTTTGTTTTGTTTTGTTTTCTTTCTCATGGTTTCTCCCATTCATTATAATTTTTCTACACAACATGACTAATGTGAAAATGTGTTTAATAGGAATGTATGCCGTCTTGGGGAAGGAGAGGAGAGAGAGGAGGAGAGAATTAAAAATATATGGAAGTGAATGTTAAAAACTAAAAATCAATTAACAATTTTTTAAAATGTGGCTCTGGCACTTACTGATCATGGGCAAGTCACTTAACCTCTCTTGACCTCACTTTCTTCATCTATAAAATGATGCATTTAGACTACATTGTTTTTAAGGTCTATTTCAATTCTAGAATCCTATCAGTCTCTTTATTGTCTAATAATTGTTTTCTAGTTCTATCGTCTGTTTTGTTTCCAACTAGATTGTAAGATCTTCAAGAAGAAAGACAATTTTATCTCTGCTTGCCTAGGTTATTAAAATAGTTTACTAACTCATCTCCTTACTTCTGATCTATTTTATATTTAACTACTAGAATAATTTTCAACCAACACCACTGTTAAATTTCCTTCTACATCAAATCCAAACTTGTTGGCTTAACAAGCCCTTTACATTTTCATCTCTTCTTATCTCATTCACTTCCTGTTATGAATTCTGATTGTAACAACAGCTCCTTGAGTTATTATTTCCTGGCTTCAAAATGCAGCTCAGCTTAACTCTTCCCAGAAATATTCTATGAATATTCTCTGTGGTAAACAACACCCTATCCTTCAAAGATACCCCCTTTTCCATTTTATTTCTCTTCTTCTGTCATGTTTCTTCCCAGTTTGGTAGACAGCATTTAAGAGAGATCAAAATCACACATTCCTAGTACCTTTAACTCCAGGTTTATTAACCTCTTTCTTAACCAACAGCGTCCTTTCTCCCACCTCAAAAGCCATATTGCACCTATATTATCTGTTTCTTATTTCAGTTTGTGAGTCAAGAAGTGACATTCTGCAGAAGTGGAATCTCATAAAGTAGTACCAGAAAGACTCTCCAGGAATAATCCACCTAAGAACTAAATTTAGGAGAAAACCATAACCATAAAGGAAACTTAGAGAAGCAACAGAGAAAGCTTACATATAAGAGATGGGTGTGGTATTCCAGCCATTCAGTCAATAAACATTAAACACCTACTGTGTGCCAAGAATCATGCTAAATGCTGGGGTTACAAAGAAAGGCAAAAGATAGTCCCTACCCTCAAGGAGCTCACACTCTGAAACAAGATATATAAGATATATACAAACAAGATATATAAATAGGAGGTAATCAACAGAGGGAAGAAGCTAGCAATAAGGAGGTTCAGGAAAGGATTCCTGTAGAAGGTGATATTTCATCTGGGACTTTAAGGAAGCTAGGAGATGGGGATGAGGCAGAAGAGCAGAGAGAACAGCCAGTTGCTGGATTGAAGAGTACATAGTAGGGGGATGGGAGGTATAAGGTATAAGAAGACTGTAAAGGAAGTGGAAAGGACTAGGTTATAAAAGGCTTTGGATACCAAACAGAGGATTTTCTATTTGATCCTAGAGATGATAGGGAATCACTGGAGTTTAGTGGGTAGAGGGTCTGATTTGTGTTTAAGGAAAATCACTGGAGTGGGAAGAGATTTATGGCAGGAAAAGAGGACCTGTACCAAGGTGGTGGCAATATCAAAGGAGAGAAGAGGGTATATATGAGAGATGTTACAAAGGTTAAATTGACATGCTTTGGTAATAGATTGGATTGGGGGGAGTGTAAAGGGGTTTAAGAGATAATCATAAGTTAAAGATGCTACCTAGATTGTGAGTATAGGGGCATGGGAGAATAATGGTGCCCTAGGGGACAGCACCTACCTTGCAGGGTTGTTGTGAGGATCAAATGTAATAGTATTTGTAAAAAGCACTTGGCACAGTGCCTGACACATAGTAGGTGCCATATAAATGCTTTTTCAAGGGGGAAAGGTTTGAGGGGAAAACTAATGAGTTCAGTTTTGGATACGTTGAGTTTAAGATGTTTACAGGACATCTAATTTGAGATTTCTCATAAGTTGGAGCTTTGAGACTAGAGGCCAGTGTAGAGTCTAGGGATAGACAAGTAGATTTGAGAATCATCAGCAAAGCGGTGATAATTGAATCCATGGAAGCTGATACGATCAGCAAGTGAAGTAGTGTAGGGGAAAAGAAGATAACACGACTAGGCCAGAGCCCTGTGTAAGACCTAGATGAACTGGATGAAGATATAGTAATGGAGACAAAGAAGGAATGATCAGTCTCATCGAAAGAGAACCAGGAGAGAGTGAAGTACTGAAAACCTAAAGGGAAGAAAGCATCAAGATGAGAGTGATTGACAGTGTCAGAGGCTACAGAGAGCCCAAGAAGGATGAGGACTGAGAAAAGGTCATTGGATTTGGCAATTGTTTGATTGAATGGTGAGGCCAGAAGCCAGGATGTAGAAAGTTAGGAAGAGAGTTAGAGAAGTGTAGGTACCTATTTCTCAAAAATCTTAGATGCAAAAGGTAAGAGAGATAGTAGTCACCAAGGATAAATGGATCAAGTGAGGGATTTTGAGGATGGGGCACATGGACATGTTTGTAGGCATCAGGGAAGCAGCCATTGGGCAGGGAGAGATTGGAAATAAGCCAGAGAGCAGTGATGACAAAGGGAACAATCTGTTAGAGGAGGCTTGGTGGAATGAGATTACTTGTGCAAGTAGAGAGGTTGACCTTGGAGGAAGGCCCACCACTCTGTGATAGGTGAAGGAGGAGACAGTAGCAGAAGGCATCTAAGTGACAGGAGATGAGGAAGAGGGGGAAAGCTTTCAGTGAATGGCTTCAGTTTTTTTTCCTTCAGTAATATCTGAGGGCAAGGTTCTCAGCTGAAAGAGTGTGGGGGAGCCATGGAAAGTTGTAGGAAGGATAAAAAGGTTTGTAGGAGCTGCCATTGTGAGTGGAAGAGTGAGTTAATTAGGAGAATGTAAAAAGATTCCTTAGTAGCAATAAGGGCCCAGTTAATATTGTGTGACATAAATTTGTAATGGAGTCAGTTAGGACAGTTACATGATTTTCTTCACTTCAGTAGCAAAGACAGTAGATGGTGGGAGTGATCCAAAACTGAGAGTTGGCAAAGCACAGTGTGTGATTTGGTAAGGGGACAGGAGAAGAAGACAGTGCAGGCTTGAAGTGGTTCATCAAAGGATCAAGACAGGAAAAGGAGGAGAGTATGGATAGTGCAGGAGTGATAACCTGGGAGAAAACTAAGAGTCAAGGAATTGGAGATAATAGAATGGATGTAGAGTAGTCTGGTAAGGGAAGGCAGAAGGATAAGTGGAATGTTAATAGAATGTGATCAGACAAGGGAATTTCAGAATTCATGAACTTTATGGATGACAACAAGATCAAAGGTATGACCATCTTTGTGTGTGACTGAGGCAGGGTAGAGGAATAGAAAATAAGTAAGTTGAAGAACAGGAAAATTAAGGTGTTTAAAGAAGTGTCAATATGTATGTTGAAGTCCCCTAGTGTGAGAGCAGATGTTGGGGAGAAGAGAAAGATTGTGAACAAGGGACTGAATCAGTGGGGGGGGGGGGCGGTGCATGTCTGTCCTGGAGGTCTGTAGACAATAGCTGCCAGGATTTTACCAGAGTGGTAGGTGTGGATTTCATGAACCTCAACAGAGTAGAAGTCACTAAGTGATGACATAATGGCAAAAATTTGGAAGTTGCAGTGGGGATCAAGAAGTATTGAAAATCCTCTACCTCAGCCAGTTAGTTATGAGGAATTAGTAAAGATGCAGCCAGTGCTGAAAAGGGTGGCCAGGGAGACTGTCATCAGGAGGAAGTCAGGTCTCAGTAAAAGCCAGAAGATGGAAGGAGTGGAAAGGAAAAAAATTAAGATGAAAGTAAATTTGTCTATAGAGAAAGCATTGCAGAGGGCACAGTTGAAGGGGCCTTTGAAAGTGTGTGTTGAGGGGAATGGGAATAAGGAACTATATAGTAAGAATAGTGCATGGGATTTGAATGAAGACCTATGGGAGTTCACGGGATAGAAAGAGTATGGCCAGGAGTAGAAGTTTGTTAAAAAGTAAGTTAAAAATTTAGAATTTTAAGGTCTATAGTGTTATGACTTCTGGGTAGAGTCCTTTCAGAGTCTTGGGAAGTTTAGGGGAACAAAAGGGAACACGAAATTGGAGCAGAAGGAGTGGTGTTACTCCCCTTTCCCCAAGGCAGGAAGTCAGGATAGAATTGATGTTCTTTACCTTCCTTTCAGTGTCTGGATAGTTAGAATGAAATGGTATTTCTCTTGTTCTTGCAGAAGATTATAGACCAAGCAGGAGATTTGTGGAGATCTGGCAGGAGATAAGAGGGGCATGAAAGTAAGGTGCTCTCCTTTTGTCTTCCCCACCATAGACTGGTGCTCAGAAAGGATGTGTGGGGCATGGTGATACAGCCCCCACCTCTCCCACTCACCAGAGGCTGGAGACAAGGCAGGAGAGTCATATATCAAGTAGGAGATGAGCAGGTCGTGGGTGTGTTTACTACTCTCCTGGCCTGTGCTAAGGTCTGTGAGTGACCATAAGCCCTCTTTTCCACCCTGGAACTGTGACAAGGGTCCCTTTCCCTACAGGTGTAAACTCTGGTGTGTTAGTGCTTCTCCTCACCCTGGAACTACAACTGGGAGCTAGATTGGATTAGGGGTAATGCAACAGTCCTGCATACCATGCCAGTAAAGAGATCCTGCAATCTCACCCTACCATCTTTAGGCTAAGAGCTCTTGAAACAGCTGCTGCCAGTCACTGATTCAGTTGCCCCTAAGTCCTGCAGCTGGTTTCCTGTGGCATGGCCTGTACTAGCACAGCCTGCTCTGGAATGTACTCCATTCTAGCCCTCATGCAATTGACCTTTCCTTGCCAACCTTCTAAGTTGTCTTAGGCTGGAAAATTATTTCACCCCATCCTTTTGTGGGTTCTGCAGCTCCAGAATCTGTTTTGAGGTATTATTTAAAGTTGGTTAGAGGGGAATTTGGGAGAGTTCAGGTGAGTCCCTGCCTTATCCTCAACATCTTGGCTCCACTCCCAGCTCATCATTTATTATAGCACAGTAGTATTCCATCACAATCATATACCACAACTTATTTACCAATACCCAATTGATTAGCATTTTCTCAATTTCCAGTTCTTTGCCACCACAGAGAGCTGCTATAAATATTTCAGAACACGTAAGTTCTTTTCCTTTTTCCCCAATCAGCTTAGAAAACAGACCTAGTAGTTGTTGCTGGGTCAAAGCGTATACACAGTTTTATAACTCTGGGCATAATTCCAAATTACCCTCCAAAATTGTTGGATCAGTTTGCAGTTGCACCAACAGTGAATTAGTATACGGGTTTTTCCACATCCTCTCAGTTTGTTGTTTTCCCCTTCTATCATTTTAGCAAATCTGATAGGTGTAAGATGATATCTCAAAGCTGTTTTAATCGTATTTCTCTAATCAGTACTGATTTAAAAGCATTTTATATGAATGTAGTTTTGATTTCTTCATTGAAAAACTGCCTGTTCATATCCTTTGACCATTTATTAATTGGTGAATGACTCATATTCGTATATATTTGACAAAGTTCTTTATGTATTTGAAATATGAGACCTTTATATGAGAAACTTTAGATGAAAAAAATGTCTATAAATTTTTTCCTAGTTTTCTACTTTTCCTGCTAATCTTGGCTACATTGGTTTTATTTCTACAAAACTTTTTAAATTTGATGTGATTAAAATTATCCATTTTATACGTTACCGTTTATTCATAAATTATTCTCCTCTTCATAAGTCAGATAGGTAATATGTTCCATGTACTTTCAATTTTCTTATAATATCTCCCTTTGTATGTAGTGCATGTTTCTATTTTGACCTTATTTTGATAAATGGTATAAGATATTGTTCTATGCCCAATTTCTACACAAGGGCTTTCTAGCTTTCTCAGAATTTTTTTTTTTTACCAAATAATGAATTCTTATCCCAAAAGCTTAAATCTTTACATATGTCAAACACAAGGGTATTATAATCATTTGCTGCTGTGTATTCTATGTCTACTCTGTTTTGGTGATCTACCTTTCTATTTCTTAACCAATATTAGATCATTTTGATAATTACTACTTTATAATATAATTTAAGATTTGGTACTACTAAACCTCCTTCCTTTACATTTTTTTCATTAAATCCTTTGATATCCCTGACCTTTTTTTCTCCCAAATGAATTTTGTTGTTTTTCTCTAGCTCAATAAAATAGTTGTTGGTAATTTAATCAGGATGGCATTGAATAAATAGATTAGTTTAGGTAAAATTGTTATTTTTATTATATTGACTCTGCCTACCCACAAATAATATCTATCAAATGATTTAAATCTGATTTTGTTTAAAATATGTTCATTATGTTTGTGTAGTTTCTGGGTTTATTTTCATAGGTATGTTCATAGATACTTTATACTGTGTAGAATTAGTTTGAATGGCATATCTCTATCTCTTCTTACAGGGTTTTGTTGGTGTTATATAGAAGTTGTTATGATTTTGTTATTTTATTTTATATTATTTTATATCCTGCTACTTTGCTAAAATTATTAATTGCTTCAGCTATCTTTTTAGTTTATCTTTTTAGAATTTCTGACTATATCATGATATTGTCTATAAAAAGAGATAGTTTTATTAACTCATTTCCTATTCTGATTCCTTCAGATTCTTATTCTTATTGCTATTGCTAGCAATTAAATATTAAAAAATATTGGTGATAATGGGCATCCTTATGTCACTTCTGATCTTACTGGGAAGGCTTCTAGCTTATCCCCATTACAAATAATACTTGATGATTTAAGGTAGATACTTCTTATAATTTTAAGGAAAAATCCATTTGTACCCGTGCTTTCAAGTATTTTTGTTCATTTGTTTTTGCTTTTTTGGAGGGGGGAGGGCCGGGAAATTGGGGTTAAGTGACTTGCCTAAGGTCACACAGATAGTAAATGTTAAATGTCTGAGGCCGATTTGAACTCAGGTCCTCCTGGCTCCAGGGCTGGTGCTCTATTCACTGCACCACCTAGCTGCCCCTCAAGTGTTTTTAATAGGAAAGAGTGTTGTATTTTATCAAAAGGTTTTTTCTGCATCCATTAATATAACCATATGGGTTTTGTTACTTTTATTATTGATATAATCACTTATGTTAATAGTTTTCCTTATGTTAAACCATCCCTGTATTCCTGATATAAATCCCACATGGTCACAATGTATAATCTTTGTAATATATTGTTGTAGTCTCCTAGCTAGTATTTTATTTAGGATTTTTGCATCCATATTTATTAATGAAATTGATCTATAATTTTCTTTCTCTGTTTTTGTTCTTCCTAGTTTAGGTATCAGTATTTGTCTCATAAAAAGAGTTTGGTAGAATCCCTTTACCTATTATTCCAAATAATTTATTTAATATTGAATTAGTTGATCTTTAAATGTTTGAAAGAATTCACTTGTAAATCCATCTGGTCCTGGGGCTTTTTTCTTAGTAAGCTCATTTATGACCTGCACAAATTCTTTCTCTAAAGTGGGTTTATTAAGATATTGTATTTCCTCTTCTGTTAATCAGGACAGTTTGTATTTTTCTAATTATTCTTCCATTCCACATAAATTGTTAAATTTATTTGCATATAATTGGGCAAAATAACTCCTTATGATTGCTTTGATTTCATCTTCATTAGCTCTCCAATTTTAATGCTAATGATTTGAATTTCTTCTCTTTTTAAAAAAATCATGTTAACCAGTAGTTTATCTATTTTAATTTTCCTTTTATGAAAGCAACTCCTAATTTTATTTATTAATTAAATGGATTTTTGACAGTTTTATTAATCTCATTTTTAATTTTTACAATTTCCAATTTGGTGTTTAATTGGGGATTTTTCATTTTTTCTTTTTTTTCTAGTTTTTTTTAATTGCATATCTAATTCATTGGTCTATACTTTGTTTTTTATGTAAGCATTTAGAGATATAATTTTTTCTCTGATCACTGTTTTTGCTGTATCCCATAAGTTTTAATATATTGTCTCAGTATTGTCATTCTCTTTAGTGAAATTATTTATTGTTTCTTTGGTTTGTTCTTTAATCCATTCATTCTTTAAGATTAGGTTGTTTAGTTTCCAATTAGTTTTTAAACTGTTTCCGTGGTCCCTTATTGAATGTAATTTCTATTTCATTGTGATCTGAAAAGGATGCATTTAATGTTTCTGCTTTTCTGTATTTCACTATAAAGTTTTTATGCCCTAATATATGGTCAGTTTTTATAAAGATACTATGAAACCCTGAGGAAAAAGTCATATCCATTCTATTCTCTCTCTCTCTCTCTCTCTCTCTCTCTCTCTCTCTCTCTCTCTCTCTCTCTTTCTCTCCCTCTTGTTCTCATTCTCGCTCTTGCTCTCACTCTCTCTCTCTCCCTCCCTCTTTCCTTCCTACCTTCCTTCCTTCCTTTTTTCTCTTTCTTTTCTTTCCTCCTATTTCTTCTCCTTTCTTTTTTTCTTTCTTTTCTCCTTCCTTCCTTCTTTTCTTTTTTCTCTTTCTTTCTTCCTTCTTTCCTTCCTTCTTTTCTTTCTTTTTTCTCTTTCTTTCTTTCTTTATTCCTTCCTTCCTTCCTTTCTTTCTTCCTTTCTCTTTCTTCTCTCTTTGCCACAAAGGGTATCACACCCTTACCTGCCAGTGCTCTGACCAAAGGGAATGTACATTTTAATGTCTGAAACTTTTTTTTTTGCTTTGGCTTTTCCTCTTAAAGACTAACCTCAACCCCAAATCATTCTGGTCCCAGACCAAGCCCTACTTGGGTCACTGTTTGGGCCCTGACTGGCTCAGAATGAATGTAAATAATGATTGTTTCTGTTCTGGCCAGAAACTCTGAGGATCTTTCCCTCCCAGATCCATTTTTTTTAAGGGACTATTCTTTGCCTTATTTTATCAAGTCCTAATTACTGAATGGGCACTGCCTCAGTCAAACTGAGACCTGTTAAAAACCTTAGCTTAAAAAGGCCATAGTCTCTCAGTCCATCCAGGGCCATGTCCAGTCACCCTAATCTGTATCTTGCCCCTGGACCCAGATGGCTCCAGAGGAGAAAGTGAAGCTAGTGACTTTGCATAGCCCTCCCTCACTTAAATCCAGTTCACTTGCATGTCATATCACATGTACCTCCCTGATGTCATGGTCCTCTTCGAGAATAAAGGACAAACAGTAGCAGGAGCAACTATTCTCTCCAGATTTCTATCACATCTAAGATTCTATTCATTTCCTTGACTTCTTTTTTTTGTTGTTCAATTTATCTAATTCTGAAAGGGGAAGATTAAAGTCCCCTGCTATTATAGTATCACTATCTATTCCCACCTGTAACTCATTTAATTTTTCCTTTAAAAATTTAGATGATATAGCATTTGGAACATATAGATTTAATATTGATATTGCTTTATTGTCTATGGTACCTTTTATGGTACCTTTACCTTTCATTAAATCTATTTTAGCTTTAACTTTACAGAAATCATGATTGCTGCCACTACTTTTTCATATCAGTTGAAGCATAATAAATTCTACCCCAGCCCTTTATCTTAACTCTATGTGTATATCTCATTTTTAAATATGTTTCTTATAAACAGCATATTGTCAGATTCTGATTTTTAATCCATTCTGCTTTCCATTTTGATATTATAGGTGAATTCATTACATTCACATTCAAAGTTATAATTACTAGTTGTATATTCCTCCCCTCGTATTTTTATTCATACTTATCCTTCTCACCTTCTATTTTTACCCTATACCCCAAAGGTTCTCAACCTTCCTTATGCCCCAGCTCTTTAATAATCTTATGTGGGCGTATCTGCATGTGGGCAGACCCACCTGGAGATGGATATAGGAGCAGTGTCTCGGTTCCTAAGACCATTAGAAATATGTGTTTTCCGATGGTCTTAGGTGACCCCTATGAAAGGGTCATTTGACTCCCAAAGGTTGAGAACCGCTGCTATACCCTATCACACATCTAATTTACTTCTAACCCCTACCTATGTAATCTGTACCCTATTAAAATATCCCTTCCTTATCCTTCCTTATCCTTTCCCCTCACCCTCCTACTTCTCAATCTACAAACCCTTCTAAAAGTCTCTCCCTTATTCTGTTACCTTGCCCTCCTATTTCTTCAAAAATTTAGAAGACTTTTA
>JAQQSW010015686.1:0-11834 GCA_028646575.1 Pseudocheirus occidentalis | reverse complement strand
ACCCCAGGACCACCACTCAAGACCACGATCCAGATCCAGGCCACTCAACACAAGAGACCTTGGCCCTGATGGATCGCATCAGCCCCCCTGCTATCTGCAGGCCGAGGGCTCTGAAGCAGCCCAGTGCAAGCTGCTGAGGCCCTCAGACGTTCCTGCTGCTACAGCCACCTCCCACTGCTTCCTTGCCCTGGGAGCAGTTTGGCCAGACCCACTCTTCTCCTCCCGAGTTAGCAAAATCCACTGACCTTTCTCTTAGCCTTTTTTTCTTCTGGCCTGATAAATGTGGTAACTGTGCCTCCAGTGCAGCTGATCAGATCTCCTATATCCACGGTTCCCCGCCACATGCCCCAGGGCTTGACCTAGCCGGGGTTTGGGCTGTGGGTCCCATACTGCTGCGAAGAGCCCCACCTGCTGCGCTGCCTGTAACAACAGATGTTCTTTCTGTCTTTTGGAGAGTTTTGGAGCTTGAAAATCTGTTTAGCATCCCATTTTATGCGTTTTTTAGTGTTTGTGTGGGAGCTGTGGTGCTTTGCTGCTTCTATGCCGCCATCTTGGCTCCGCCCCCTTTTTCACTATTCTTAAGCCTTTTTATACTTTGCTGTTGCCATTTCTGGAGCTGCAAAGGTCTTCTATTGACTACTTCAGCTCACAGGTCCGCCAAGAATACATTAGTGTCCTACTCTTCCCACATCTTCTCCAATATTTATCATTTTCCCTTTTTTTGTCTTTATTAATTTAACTTTTAGTTTACAAGATTCAGTTCCACAATCGCTTGAATTTCAAATTTTCTCCCCTGTCCTCTCCTCTTCCTCCTCTTCCACTCCTCCCCACCCATGGTAGTCTGCAAGCAAGTATAGGAACTGCAAATACTTTCACATTAGACATTAGTCAGGTTGTAAAAATGATGGTAACCAATGGAATGGACAATGGGAGAGAGGAAACAAAACCAATCAAGAAAAAAGACGGAGAGCAGGTAGGGTGCTTCAGTCTGCATTTAAATTCTGTTCTTTCTAGTTATTTCTCTGAATGTAAACATCTCTCTCCATCATGAGTCTTTTGGAGTTCTCTTATAGCCTGCATTTCTGAGAAGAATCCCGTCTATTAAAGCTGGTCATCACACATATGTTGTGTCTGTAATTGCATACAATTTTTTCCTTGTTCTGCTCTTCTCACTCAGCATCAGTTTGTATAAGTCTCTCCAGGTAAATATTTCCTCACCAGGAAAGAGGTACAACCTTTTTCTACTTAATATTTTTTGCATTCTCTATTTTGTCTCAGAAGGCCATAAAATGACTTTTTATCATAATATATTAAACCAAAAGGAAAACAGGATATATGTGCATCTTCTGAGGTAGGGAGGGGGTACTCCCTCTTCCCCCAATCAGGTAACATTTTTTTTAGGAGCAAGGCTTGGGGGCAGAGCTAAGATGGTGGTATAGAAACAGGAAAACTTTGTGAGCTCCCCCCATAATCACCTCAAATACCTATAAAATATGACTCTAAACAAGTTTTAGAGCTAAAGAACCCAAAAAGTGACAGAAAGAAATACATCTCCCATGGAAGGCAGCCCAGCAGGGGGACAGGAAGGGTCCATCACTATCTGCTGGGGATGAAGCCCAGTCCCATGTGAGCCCATGTTTTTAGCCCCTGGTTGTCTATTTGGGCCTCTTTTGTCATTTTGTCTAGACTAACTGAAATGACAAAATTACAAAAGGCAGGCAGTGCCTGAAGGGGACTTCAGGAAGAGTGGATCACCACAGCTGTGGTGGTTTCCAAAATTATCAACCCATAAGGTCAGTGTGAACACTGTGGAAACAGGGGAGCTAAGAGCTTGGTCCAGGCACTGCCCCTGGTGCGAGAAGGCAAGAAGCTGTGGAGGTGCTGCGGCCACACAACCACCTCCACAGGGCTTCTTCAGAGTTCATGGTCTGCAGATTGTAGGGGGACCAAGCAACCACTCAGAGGGCAATTATTCTTGCTTTAAACTGCTTGGATCTGAATCACTGTCTTGGGTGGAGATTCTAGGGTATGTGACCAGTGAGCCAGAGCTTGTGGGGACTGTAGAGAGGGCACCCAATTAATAGCTCTGGCAGCTGTGAAAATGTCAGTAATTTAGGACAAAGCTCTCCTCTCTGAAAGCAGAATTCTATTGTGGCAAAGAGCTCAAAAGTCAAGTAATTGAGTGGCAACATAAGCAAGCAAAGTAAGCACAGGAATCAAACCTTAGATTCCTTTTTGGGGGAGAAAAAAAGCATGAGATGGGAGGAAGACAACAAAGTCAGAACTCCTGCATCAAAACCTTCCAAGAAAAATATGAGCTAGTTACAGGCCACAGAGCAGCTCAAGGAGTATTTTGAAAACCAAGTAAGAGAAGTAGAGGAAAAATTGGGGAAATAAATGAGAATAATGCAAGAAACCCCTGGAAAGAGAGTCAACAACCTGACTGAATGAAATGACACTTTAAAAATAGACCAACTCAAATGACAAAAGAGGCCCAAATAGTCAATGGGGAGAAGGCCTTAAAAAGCTGAATTTTCCAGATGGAAAAATAATTTCAAAAGCTTACTGAAGACAATAATTCCTTAAAAATTAGAAGGAGTAAATGGAAGCTAATGACTTTATGAGAAATAAAGATACTATTAAACATACTCAAACAAATGAAAAAAAGAGAAGGCAGTGTGAAATATCTCATTGGAAAAATCACTGACCTGGAAAATAGATCCAGGAGAGAAAATTTAAAAAATTAATTGACTACCTGAATGCCACGATCAAAAAAAGGACCTAGAAATCATCCTTCAAGAAAACTCCTATGAATACTATAGCCAGCTTCCCGAGTTCTCAGATCAAGGAGAAAATATTGCAAGCAGCCAAGAAGAAACAATTTGAATATTGTGGAAACACAACTGAATAACAAAAGATCTAGCAGCTTCTACATTAAGGGTTCACAGGGCTTGGAATATTATCTTGCAGAGGTCAAAGGATCTAGGATTAAAACCGTGAATCACCTACACAGCAAAACTGAGTATAATTTTTCAGGGGAAAATATGGTCATTCAATGAAATAGAGGACTTTCAAGCATTCTTGATGAGAAAACCAGAGTTGAATAGAAAATTTGATATTCAAATACAAGAAGCAAGAGAAGCATGAGAAGGTAAACAGGGAAAAGAAATCATAAGGAATTTATCAAAGTTGAACTATTTACATGCTTATATGGAAAAACGATAATTTTAACTTACAAAACTTTTTTTAGTATGAGGATAGTTGAAGGGAATATAAATGTGTGTGTGTATATATATATATATATATGTGTGTGTGTGTACACACATATACATATATACACACATACATACATGTATATGTCTACATAGGAGGTTATATATGCATATGAATACATGTGTGAGTGTGCATTTATATGTGTACAGATATACATAGAGAGAGGGCACAGGATCATTTTAATAGGAAGGAGTGATATTTAAAAGGTGAAATTGAGAGGTGAGAGAGGAATATAATGAGGGGAGATGGGCAGAGACAGAATTGGGTAAATTTTCTCATTTAGAAGAGGCAAGAGAAAACTGTTACAATGGAGGGGAAGAACAGGAAGGCAAAAGGGAATGGGTCAACCTTATGCTCATTGAATTTGGCTTAAGGAGGGAATAACACACACTAAATTGGGTATCTTTCACTACAGGACAGTAGAGGGGAAGGGGACAAGAGGGGGTATGATAGAAGGGAGGGCAGGTTGGGGGGTAGTTAGAAGCACACACTTTTGTGAAGGGACAGGGTCAAAATAGAAAGTAGAACAAGTAGGGGACAGGATAGGATGGAGAGAAATATAGTCAGTCTTTCACAATATATCCTCTATGGAAATGTTTTGTATAACTACACATGTACAACCTATATTGAATTGCTTATCTTCCCATTAAGTGTGGGTGATGAGGGAAGAAGGGAAGGAATCTGGAAATCAAACTTTCAAAATAAAATGTTTTATTATTATTGTTGTTGTTGTTATCTTTAATATTCAGCTGGAAAATTAGATATACAGGCACTGGGGAATGGAGCTCCATCTTGCCCTACTGGAAAGTTGGAGGGGCAATGGGGGAGGATGGCAGAGAGAGCAGATTGGGTGATGGAGCATTCAGTGAGATCACTGTTTTGGGGTGGTGGGGAGGAGACAGATCAGAAGAAAATATGTAACTCAAAATATTGTGGAATGTATTTTGTATACTAAAAATAAACATAAAAATATTTTTATATATATAGACACTAAGCCTCAAGAGGACTGCTAGCATCTGGCATATTAATTAAACAGTTAGATCTAATTGGCCAGTCCCTCCATTATAATTATTAATAGAAATAGCATGATGCATTTTGGAGTATACTAAAAAGGTTTATGTGATCCTAGGCACTCTTGGATTTTTAAAAATTAAATTAAACAGATGCTAATATAGACATTTGAGGTAAAAAATACAGAAAGACATAAATTGACTGACTCTTACACTGGCTGCTCTTCTTTCTTCTCTTCTCTGCTACCAACCAGCAAGAGGAGGCTTGCTCTTTGAAGTTCTGAGCTGCCCTTTTTTTCCTGATGCTTCAAAGAGTAAAGAGGACTCATCAGTGCCTGAGTAGTAGAACTAAAATTGAATATACTATGAAGACAGGGAATGAATAATTCAGTCAACATTTATCCCCCTTTCCAGTTCCTCATTTGATACATATTTTAATAATTCTTTGAATCTGTGAACATTTTAGGGCCTTTTTTGAGACAGAAAAAAAAGCATATCATATGGTCTAGACAATACAGCACATATGTATATGTATACATATATGTATACACACATATACATGCAGTGCACCCCGTACATCCTGACACACACATACACACATAGACATATGCACCCACATATACATGCTCATGCATGTATATATACATACACACATATGTACATGTTTATACTTATATATGATGTATGTCTTTAGGGAGTACAAAATTGACTTTTTATAAGTCATTTCCTTCATCTTTACATTTTGTTACCAGCACATTATTTTAGGTTATAGGTCAAGTTTGCCTTTTTAAAATTGCCAAGCCCTCCATTTACAAATGAAGGAAGAGGGGAACCAGCTCTTCTACTAAATTAGAAATTGTATATTTTGCATTCCCTACTGGCAACTTAAAAACAACAACTATTACTACTTATAAATAGATTTCAGAGTGTTCTGTCATGGAAAAATAATTATGGCAGTGTCCCAGAATCCAAAGAAAAGTGAGTTTTCCTTTAGAAGATGCCTCAATGAATTAGTCAGTTGACAATAATTTATTCAGTTCTTACTATGATCTGTGAACTGTGATAAGCACTGAGTGTAGAAAGAAGAGTGAAAACAGTCCCTGAAATAAAGGAGCTTATATACTAATGGAGTAGAAAGCATGCTCATGGTTTGATGCATACAAGATACATATAAAATACAAAGAATTTTATTTTATAGGTGAAATGACTTGCATCACCTTTACTTTTATAGATGAGGAAGTTGAGGCTCATTGGGGCCATGTGATTTCCTCAAATCCTCACAGAGAGTCAGAGTCAAGATTTGAAGCCAGGTCATCTGACTCCATCTTCGTTTTCCTTTTTATAAAGGGAAAGGGACCAAATAGATAACATCTATAAGCCATTTATAATCTATGATCCTAAATGTGTGACTGCAAAGGAATCTGGTCTGTTCACATAGTAAAATGAAGAAATAAATAATGGGCAATGAAAACATTCAACTGGTATCCATATCATATTTAAAAAAATATAGACTAAGAAGATCCCTTAGCACAGTACATGGACATTTTATGAAGAATATCTAGGACAACATGGACAAGAATAATATAGAAGAAAATAAGAGTGTAATCTTCACTTGGAATAGGAGTACTCACACTGAAACACAGATTCATTAAAGTAAGATTTCTATTCAGATACAGCCTGAGTATAAATCTCCTCATTGGCAGTATCTTTATCTGTCTGTTTATCTATCTATCTGTCTGTCTGTCTGTCTACCTATCCATCCATCCACCTATCTATTTAATATATGTGTGTGTGTGTATATGTATGCACGTTTGTATGTGTATAAGTTTCTCATAGCTTGGTAAATGTCTTTTTTTAACAGATATAACCACACCCCCAAAAAAAGAAAGAAAACTACTTGCCTCTCTTACTTCTTAATTCTCCTGACTTAGTATCCGGGAATAATTCTACTCAAAAAGATACAAAATGGCAAGTTATTTCAAAAGTTTATTGTTATCTTTTGCAAGTCAAAATATGTTTGCACTATCTTCACTCAGGGTCTTACCAAGTGCTAAAAATTATGTATTTTACCCTCTTCTAAAACTTTATGTTTCTGCTGGCAGATGTACAGCATTTGGTAGATATTAATAAATCAGCAATTCCTTTTTTAATGGCTCTTTTTGCTCAGTGCACATTATTTGCCTGTCTGCCAGTCTCCTTCATACTCACTGCCTTGAGCCTCTGTCCCTCCATAGTCATCTACAAGTTGGTGCTGATCCAGCTTGGAGATAGCAACTGAAACCCAGAGATGCACCTTCAGAACCTCCGCCTTGCCAGACACAAGGAGGCCTAGTGTGGTGTCCGAGTTCTGGGAGATGTCCATGAATTTAATATCTGCTCCTCCTGTCCAGAAGAGAGTAATCCGTACCCTTTGGACAGTACTAAATGGCACCAACTAGTTGTGCTCACCTATAGTGAGTACTTGACACCTCGATGAGCAGCACTATGAGGTCTAACAGACTTCAACAAAGCAGAGTCAACTGCTAAATGTGGTGAGGCCCAGGAAAAGATCTGGCAATAATCCCAGGACATCCCACCACCTCTGATGGAGCCCAACCACTCCTTCTAGATTATGCAGAAACATCCCCAAGAACCATCACTATGTGGAACATACTGAGCATCAGTTCCCCCTCCACCCGAAAGACACCATTGCCTGGGCTCAATCCTGTTGGAATGAGTAAATTGACCACCAGATCAAGGAAGGAAAACATACTTTCATTGCAGCCCCTGGCGATTGCCTTTGAGGTATTGTCCAACATGTTGAAGGTCTGTCTGAAGAAACAAGCATGGGGTTGAATCTGCCCACTGGCATTCCCATCATATACAAGTTGGATAAGAATCTGAAGCCTATGAAGCCCGTGCAGTTTTTCAGAGAGGAAGAGACTGCAAAGCAATGGAGGCTGTGGTAGCCCAAGGCAAGACCAAGAAGTGAAAGCATTCAACCTGCAGGGGCCAGCAGTAGTCATGTCCTTCCCTTCTTACTGTCTCCATCATATCTCTACTTTGCCTACTCCACTCCTTGACCATTGTCTTAGTGCATGTAAGTGCAGGTGAGGGACTGATGGTTCCTTGTCTCATTTCCTCCTCCCTATTTCAGACTAATCTCTTTCTCTGTTCTGGCTCCATCCCTCAATCACATTAGTCAAAATGCCTTCTGGGTGGTTTGACTCAATAAAGACCTGGTTAAGTGTTAGGGATGAGAGCATAGCAAGAAGAGATATGTGGGGAGTTGAAAGAAGTGATTGGTCCATTAATTCCTATGAATCACTCTGGCCAGTGGGGCAGCCCTCACAGGAGCTGTTGTAGGAAGCTGCCTATCACCCAGGTGATCCTTAATGAAACATAAAAGTCTTGTTTGGATGTTTCTTCTCTAACCCAAGGAAAATAATTCTGGGAAGTTGACAGTATGTCCCAGTGTTTACTTGTTGCATTTGCTTTGACAAAAGACCCTTCCAGACTAGTCATTAGTGGCTTTCAAAATTAGACTTTCCCACCTGGTAGGCATCAGAGATCTCAATTCGAATCAGAGAAGGGAAAGTTCTTTGATTTCTAAGGATACAAGTAAATTCCATTGTATTTTATAGCCTCTGCTCTGTTCTGTGGCAGTGAAATGCCCCTAGGTTTTATAGAAATGTGTTTCAGTTTCCCATTGCCTTCTACCTCATGTCCGACCTTTTGTGTCCTCATCAGTTTTGGCATAACTGCACTAATCCTGCCCCTCTCCCTTTTTGTTGTTCACTATAAGAAAGGAATGATGAATATTTATTTTTTATTGATTCTTTTCCAGAATTAGCACAATTCAAGAAATCTGTTACATGACAAAGTGTTAGGGAGTTCTCCATAGTAATTTATTCCAGCAATAAGTTACATTCTATGGAAAGATGAAATAAAATTGCTTAATTACAGATTATATCATAAATTTCCTGTTATCTCTCCAGGGTAGTTAAATAGCTCATTCCTGTTTTTTCTGAATCTTGTCATATATTTATGAGAAAAAAGCGTTATTTTGAATTTATTTTAGATTTTTCTGGACACTAATCAAAATTTTTATAAGAATTTTTAAAATTAAGCCTCTTAAAAGAAATATCCTTTTTTCAGATCAGGGGTCTTAATTTTTTTTTCTTCAGATGAGTCTTTTCTTTTCTTTTAAATTTATTTCTTTACTTCTAGTTTATAACATTCTGTTCAGCACTCCCTTGAGTTCCAAATTTTCTCTCCCCTCTTCTACAACCCCCTTCCCACCATGGTGGCATGCATTCCAATATAAAGTCTGCAGATGCCTTCACATTAAACATTAGTAAAGTTGTAAAGGAGAATTATAACCATTATAATTGAAAAAGTGAACAATGAGAAAGAAGGAACAAAACAAAAAAGAGAGAGAGCAAGTAGTTTGCTTCAGTCTGCATTCAGAATCTGTAGATCTTTCTCTGGATGTGGATGAGCCCCTTGTAATTGTCTTATAACCTTGAATTACTGAGAGGAGTCTAGTCTATCAAAGTTAGTCATCACTGATATGATGTGTCTGTAACTGTATACAAAGTTCTTCTGGTTCTGCTCTCCTCACTCAGAATTAGTTTATGTTAATTTCTCTAGTTTGTTATGAAGTCTGTCTGCTCCTCATTTCTTATAGCACAATAGTATTCCATTACATTCATATACCACAGACTGTTTAGCCATTCCCCAATTGATGGGCTATCCCTTGATTTCCAATTCTCTGCCACCACAAACACGTCCTTTCTATCCACATCCAGAGAGAAAAATGTGAAATCTGAATGCAGATTGAAGCATACTATTTGATCTCTTTTTTTGTTTTCTTTTTCTTTCTCATAGTTCTTCCAATTCATTCTAATTCTTCTGTACAACATGACTAATGTGGAAATATGTTCAATAACAATGTATTCATATAGCCTGTATCAGATTTCATGCCATCCTGGGGAAGGAGTAGAGGATGGAAGGGTAGAAAATTGAAAACTTATAGAAGTGAATGTTCAAAACTATAAGTAAATAAATAAAAAAATAAAAAATGGAGTCTTCACAAGAATACTAAAAAGAATGCTAGAACGAATTTCAAAAGACCTGTGTTCTAATTTAAAATCCGGTACTAACCAACTGACTAGGACAAAAGTGTTAAACATATAGGGTTATATGACCCATACCACTACCAAAGCCAGGACCAGATTAGAATGAAATTGGGAAATATTACTATAAAACCTAAATGACATTACATGTTAAAATTAAGTCAATTTGTAGCCAGGAGGGATCCTTACTTAGGAATTGGGGAACTGTTTTTGTTTGATAGTTTTGGATGAGAGCAAGTAACTTCGACTCTCCAAGTCTTAGTTTCCTTGGTCATAAATTAAGCAGGTCCGGATAACCAAGACTCATTTACTTCTAAAGTCTTTTTTTATGTCTAAGATTCTATAATTCTAGGTCCTGAAGGCTCATCTTATTCAGCTCCCTGTTTCCCAGATGAACCATACTAATATAAAACTTGTGATTGTGTAATCTATTCTTAAAGATTTTCAAGCCTAGAAATTATACCAGAAGATTATTTCAATATTTAAATTCTAATTTCTGCAAAAGAAAAAAAATCTCTGTTTTCTTTAATTTAACACCAATTATATCTTTTGTGTCCATTTAACAATATATCATTAAAATGTAAGCTTCTTACAACCGAGGATAATTTTATTCTTTATATTTGTATTTTTAGGCAGCTGAGTGATACAATTTATAAAAACCCAGGACTAGAGTTAGGGAGTCCTGAGTTCAAATTTGGTCTTAGTAACTTACTATTTAGTCACTTACTATTTAACCTTTGTTTGCCTGAGTTTCCTCAATGCTAAACTGGGAATAATAACAGTATCTGCCTCCCAGGGTTGTTCTATGAATATAATGAGACAATAAATGTAAAATACTAAGAAAATTAGGGGAGCATGCGAAACTTTATCTAAGATCTATCTATGAGGGAAGAATTATGATCAGACTAGCAACAAAGGGCATTGCATTACAAGATATAAAATGGATAATTTTGATTCCATTAAATAAATTTTAAAAAAGATTTTGCACAAACAAAACTAATACAGCCCAGACTACAAGGAAAGCAGGAAACTGGGAAAGTATTTTTACACTGTTCCTCTATTAAAGGACTTTTTCTCAAAGATAAAGAGAACTGAGTCAATCTTATAAGAATACACATCATTCCTCCATCGATAAATGGTCAAATGATATAAGTGACCAGTGTTCAGAAGAAGAAATCCAAATATCTATAATTATATGAAAATATGCTCTAAATTAGTATTAATAAGAGAAATGTGGAGAAATATCAGTAGTAGTTGAGAGCATAAAAAACCCTGACATATCACCTTATACCTTTCAGATTGACTAATTTGATAGAAGAGGAAAATGACTAAGTTGGAGAGGGTGTCGAAAAATTGGCATACTAATGTTTGGAGTTGTGAAATGATTCAACTCTTCTGCAGATCAATTTGGAACTATGGCCAAAAGACTATCAAAATATGTCTTTTTAAAATTATTATTATTGTGTGTGTGTGTGTCTTTGGTTTCTTTTGGGGGTAGTTTGTGTTTTATTTAGCAGCCACGTGGCTAATATGAAAATATTTTGCATAACTTCACATGTTTGATCTCTTTTAAATTGATTACCTTCTCAAAGGAGGGAGGAGAGGGAGAATAAGAATTTGAAACTCAAAATTTAAAAAAAATCAAATTCTAATTAAAAAAACACATACAAATAAATGTAAAGCACTTGGCACACAGTTCATGGCACATAATGACTGCCAAATAAATGTCAACTCTTATTATTTTCCCCAGCACTTAGCATTATGTCAATCATTTAACTAGCAATTATTAAATTAGCTAATGATATTTAAATAAAGGATAAACAGATAATGGCCGTTAAAGATTTCTTTATCTATTCTTCTCCTACATATCTCCAAGATTTTTTTTCCTTTCATCCATCTTTGTCTTCTCTCAGCACCTGCCTCTTGCTCCCTCTTTTCTATGACAATGCTAAGATTTTAAGAAACAGGAAAAAAAAACAGAATTAACTATGTAACTCTGGGAAAGTCACTTAACCTCCATATAAAAAGATAAGGTTGCATCTGTTAGCCTTTATCATCTCTTCAGTTACAAGTCTCTGATCCTATGAGAAATTATGTGTTCTTCATGTCTGTATTTATTCTGTGGGCATATTAATGCCTACTCACTTGGTATTTTTATCTTTGATTTCACAGATTTACATTTGAATGACCTTCCTCTGTGCTTGGCCATAGATAATCCCATTTCTGTGGGGCTTTATTGTATTTTTATCTCCTTTCTTAAGAATATTTTCCTTTCAACTTAGAAACTAAATATATTTTCCTTCCTTCCTTCCTTCCTTCCTTCCTTCCTTCCTTCCTTCCTCCCTTGCTTCCTCCCTTCTTCCCTCCCTCCCTTCCTTCCTCCCTCCCTTTCTCCCTCCGTACCTTCCTTCCTTTTTTCCCTCCTCCCTCCCTT
>JAQQSW010015685.1:0-11834 GCA_028646575.1 Pseudocheirus occidentalis | reverse complement strand
TCTCTCTCTCTCTCTCTCTCTCTCTCTCTCTCTCTCAGAGAGACCCTGCAGTTCCAGAATTTTTATTTATCTTGGTCATATGTGCATCCTCCAAGTGGGTCTCATCAGGTTCATGTCCACTCTATTCTATGGACTATGTGTACATTTTTGAGACTCCATTTTTGGTAGGGAATGTCTTGTAACAATTGTTTTTGCAATATCACTTGACTAATTTTAGTCTATTGGCTGATTGCTATGTGGAGGTACACTGGTAGGGGCTTTGGAGCACAGTGTTTAAAGCAGAGCCCTTAAGGATTATCTCTAGAATCCTCAGAGCATCCATCCAGACTTCTCTCCTAGGACTAAACCAGGAGTGCCAGAGCAAGTTAAGGGCATAGATCCAGAGGGGGTTTTCTCCCTTTTTAAATGCATACTGTTTCTGTCTTTATATCCTCTTGGCCTGGAACATAGTAAGTGCTTTATAATAAAGTCTTGGTGATAGTTGGAGTCTGTCATCTTCAACTAAGAACAAAGCTGACTTTCCTCCCCCTTGGGACATTCCCAAGATCCTAACAAGCTCTGCTAGAGGCCAGTTTTTCCTCTTTATATACCAGCTTCACATTTTTCTCCGATGCAAAAAAGGATGTGCTGCTTGTGGGGACTTTTGCCTTAATTTCTGAGGTTTCCTCCATTTAATGTAAGTCTTCTCTTTTACTCAATCAATAATTGCCTGAGACATTAAATCAGATCTTCCCTGGCTCCATCGATTTAACATTCAAGGCTGTGTGTGGAGCAGGAGGCCAAGGGGTGTCAATGTAGGAGGAGATGGAGATAGGCAGAATGGTTTTAGGGACAGAATATTAAGAGGTGCTTGAAAGCCAAGTCCTTCTTCGTCTGGGCTTGCCTTTAAGGTGAGTGGAAAAAAAAGAAAGAAAGAAATGGACTATTATAGGATTATGGAGGTTTCGCTGACTTAAAACGGACTGAAAGCAGCTGAAAGGGGATTTGCCTTGTCTTTATTATTGGCTAGAGGGCCCTAGAAGAAAAGCAGGGTTTTGTTTGAATCTGAAAATGCCCCTTTCCACCAAGGCTTCCAAAGGGGTTAGCTAAAGAGCTCCCTCCATACCATTCAACAGCAACTAGAAGGAAAAGGGAAAAAGCCGTTTTTGCCAAGCGTCTCCCTCCCACAGGGCACAAGTGACAGAGCCCTCAGCTTGGAAGTCCAGTATCCTGGATTCTGATCCGGGCTCCAACTCTTGGCAATAGGAGTGTGACTGTGTCCAGGTAATTTTACTCTCTGAGTGTCAGTTATCTGGACTGTTAACTGGAGAGCTTCAGGCTGGCAGTCCAGAGCTCACAAGCTGTCATGAGCCTGCTAAATCTGCGCATTTTCCTTCGAGTTGTCGAGCCCCACAAATTCCTAGCCGATCCGCAAAGCATGAGCAGCCTCCCTGCTCTCCCTGTGGCCTGGGAGCTGAGGTTGGAGATGCATGGAGTTACCATGGTGATGGCTGTCAACACAGACCACCCTGCTCTGGGACCTCTAGGGCCCCATGACCCACACATAGCAGCCGGGGAAAATAGACTTCTGGAGCGGCGGTTGCTCTGCAAACAGAGCGCTGAATCCCAATCAATTGATTATTAATGAGCTCGGTGACATTGACATTCTGCCTCATTTACAGAGCCCCAGCAATGGAGCAGGACCTGCATAGAAATGAGGAGGAGGAGGGGCCTTGCTGTCTCGGGGCGCCCAAACTCAGAGCGGAGGCCGAAGGAAGAGCACCTTCGGGAGTGCAGATCATCACTTAAATGCACTTCAGTTCATTGGGTGCCTCTGCAGGAAGTGATGGGGATAATAGTCCTCTTCCCCAAACACGGCTGTGTCTCCCTCCCCCACATTCTCCCATAGAAGCCCAAGCGTCCCGAGAGCCTCCCCATGCCTGTTGGCAGGGAGGATGCCGGACCAAGCCTTTATTTGCTGTTTCCAAGCTCCCCGTACCGTGTGTCCTCAGGTCTTAGCAGAAAAGGCAGCATATAAAACTCAGATTCCCAAGACCTGGGATCCCTGCAGAATCAACAGCACTCTTTAGTTGGCCAAAAGCAATTATTCTGAAGATTCTTTTAGCTCTCTCCCAAGCTGCCATCTCAGAAGAGAAGACCTTGCAGGGGAAGGACAATAGCAGTCTGGGAGGGTCGGAGGGGACCCAACTTCTGTCTCAAGGCTGACAGGATAAGGGCGATTATTGATAATTCTGGTCCCCACATTCTAAAGAAATCTCTTTTCGTTCCAGTCTCTTCGGTGATTCATTTACCAACTATCAGGTGGTTAGCTTAAGTCCATAGGTATAAAACTGACCAGGTCAGTTAGATAATTCCTTTCTCTTTTCAGAGGTGGAAACTGAGGCTTGAGAGCTTATGTGTCTAGTTCAAGGTTACTCAGCTAGTAAATCAGAATCCACATTTACTCCTAATTTGAAATCCTGGACTCTGCAGCCTGAGTTTCCCCCATTTAACCTCATTGGGGCTTCAGCTTCGTCCTCTGAAATAAGTGAATTATAGAGCTTACCTTACCTATCTCATAGACTTGTTGTAGGAATCAGGCATTTTAAAACCTTAAAACACCTCTTAAGTACAAGTTATTGTAGTTATTATTAGTGGCGGTAATGGGGTATTAATTTCAGACCTGTGATTTTTGTCTATGTGAGGAACTCCAGGTTTTGGAAATTCCTTCCATTAGTGCACATTAGCCACTCATCTGCAACATATAATCTTAGAGTCCTGGGGCAGTAAGAGGTGAAGTAAGTTTCCCAGAGTCACAGAGAGTAGGTATTGGAGGCAGGAGCCTTTTAGGTCCAAAGACAGCTCTTTCCCCATTATGCCACATTAGCTCCTAAGCTGTTGTTAAAGTACGCTTGTTATTTTTTTGGTAAAATCTATCAGTCAAATAAACAATAAGCATTTAATCAATTCCTAGTTGCCAATCAATTGGGGCATGGCTCAACAAACTATGGTATACAAACGTAATGGAAGATGTTGCCCTACCAAAAAATAACAAAGGGGATAGAGTCAGAAAATCTTGGGAAGACTTGGATGAATCGAGGCAGCAAGAAGTCAGCAGAACCAAGAGAACACTTGATACAATAACCAACATTATCAAATTAAACCAATCTTGACAGATTAAAGTACTCTGATTAATGAGATGATCAATCATGGTTCCAAGGGGACCATAGTGAAACATGTTAACCTTTCCCTGGCAGAGGGGAGGAACTCTAAGGTCAGACTGAGATGGATACCAGTTAGTCAACAGACATTTATTAAGGGCATACTATGTGCTTGCCAAGCACTGTGCTAAGTGCTAAGAATACAAAAAAAGTCAACAAACAAACGAAAATGTCTCTGATCTCCAGGAGTTAACAGTCTAATAGAGATGACAACAAGGAAAAACAGAATAAAAGCAAAAACTATGTACAGACAATTATATACAGGATAGGTTTTTTTGAAAATTGCTAATGTTTGAATTTGTCTTGTTATACTTATTTTATTTAAACAAGAAAGGTTTTTTTTCCCTTTTCCTCCCTGTCTCCTTCCCTGTCTCCTTCCCTGTCTCCTTCCCTTCCCTTCCCTTCCCTTCCCTGTCTCCTTCCCTTCCCTTCCCTTCCCTTCCCTTCCCTTCCCTTCCCTTCCCGTCCCTTCCCAGGCATACAGTCAGTTTGTGTTTGAATCAGAACATGGGCTCCAATGTCACTGACTTGGAGTGTGGGAGTGTGGGTAACTACCCCTATACACCCACCTCTCCAAGTTATTATTGGGATTTTTACAACCCCATATCAAGTAACTGCTTTGAAAAGCATCTTTTCCACAGAATCACCTTTTATCGATCTCAGGTGTTCATGGCAAGAGTCTAGGCACAAATGGAATTTTCTCTCTAAAACCAGACTTCTCAGTGACTGGTGTCATTCTGCCGATCTCTCTGCCCCCTAACTACCCCCTCCCCACTTTCCCAAAGCAGACAGGCCCTACAAAGACTGGAGTCAATTAAAGGACTTTGGCTTTTGACAAACTTCCCTGTGTCTTCCTTTCTAATCTGGAGGTTTCTTACCTTTTGATATTCTAGACCCTTTCTCCCCCTGCCCTTCTTGTCGGCAGGAAGGGTTTGAAGGTAACTGATGTCCCAAGTCAATAATTACATGGGACAAGAAAAAAATCTCAGGCTACAGGCTTCGTCTCCTCTAATTTCAAGGCGAGGACTGCAGATTTTGATGGTCTCTTCCTGTATGATAAGGTAAACACCTAAGGAAGGGCAGGCTTGAGTAGTATTGGCACACCTGGAAATGGAGAGTGGGCTGATGCTGCCACAGATGGCATGGCCTTGATAGATGAGCTCAGTAACAACTCCCTTCTGTCTAAGCCTTCTTACATGTCAATGACAGCTATCAGAAATCTCTTAGAAGTACAAAACTCACAGGGCTCCTTCACATAGAGAGGCCCAGGGAACTAGAGAAATATCATCTGGTCTCAGAGCCTATAAAGCAAGCATTGCCTTGGAGGGTCTTGAGAGTGGCAAAAGCTGGTAATTCACCTACTTGGAATAATTGTGAAGACTGGCATTTATTTATAGAGGGCCACAAGGTTGGCAGAGTGCACAACAGTCATGATGTCATTGGAGGTGGAAGTGCTATTATCAGCCCCATTTTATAGATGAGGAGCCTGAGTCTCATAGAAGTTAAATGATTCACTTTTCACGGCTGGGAAAAGCAGGCTCAGCCTTCGTTCCTAGCCTCTCACTTTGCCTGTTAGAGGTGAGGAGCTTCTTTGGACTGGATTATGCAGAGAATGACAATAATTCCTTTTCACCTACTGCTCTGAAGTTTAGAGACAACTATTAACCACCAAGGAGGTCAGTTCTAAGCCATTTTGTGCCCATGTTTTACAGACCAGGAAGCGGAGGCTTGGAGAAGTGGATTTTGCCCAAGGTTAGGCAGCTTTTTACATTCAGAGGCAGGGGAAAGCACCTCGGGTTCCTAACCTCCTTGAAGCAAATGCACTTTCTTTGGTTTTCAGCTGGCCAAATTGCTCTCTCTGAAGTGGTTTCCAGGTTTTCCAATGTGTCCAATGATTTTTCCACCAGCAGTCAAAATCAGGGCAATGTCCAATTTCAGGTTCTAACTGTTGAAATGGGGGACATATTTACCCGAGCTTGGAACCGTGGTCAGGGAATAAAGTTATGAACGACTGAAATAACACGTAGCACGGGCTCGTGATGAGATCCTGCTTCCTGGATGGGGGCGGGGCTAGGGGAGGAGGATGAGTTATGGCAAGTGGGGAAATCCGTCCCTTTGAATTTGGGGAGCTTCTGCTCTTCCCCCATTGGGAGCTGATGGACTCCTGCAGAGTCAGACAACATCCCCTGCAAGCACAGAAGGGAAAATCCCTGGTTCTGGAGTCAGTGGACCTGGGCTTACACCATAGGCTCATCAACTCATTGATCCTGAGCCGGCAGATCTCAGACTCTTCCTTTCTCTTGCATCCAGCTGCCCTTTCACCTTTTCTTCCAAACCAGCAGGGCTCTCCCTCCCCATGCTGTTCTTGACAAGCTTCATCACATGCCATGCTCCTTGTCTTTATCCAGTCTCCTGGCTTCCCTGGCTCCTGGGAAGATGCATGCCAGGACAACCATGATGAGAAGCATCCTTTTAGTGGAGATGTTTCTCTGGGTTCCTTCTCTTCCCTTTGCCCAGGATCTTCCTGCTGCAGCTTCATGCAGAGAAAGAGTACTGGCTTTGGATTCAGCAAGACCAGGGTTCAAATTCTGCCTGAGACCTTCCCTGACTGTGTAAAGACAAGTCATGTAGCCCCTCGGCCCCAGTCTCCTCATCTGTCTAAATGAGGATGAGGATAACGCCTACCTCCCATGGTTGTTTAGAGGATCAAAAGAGTTAAAATCACTTTGCAAACTTTAAAGCGCCTGCATAAATGCTAGCTACGACTCCTATTACTCCTAGTCCCACTCCCAGCCCTACTACGATCACCACCACCAATCACCATTCCTACTACTACTACTACTACCACCACCACCACCACTACAACTACTACTACTACTACTACTACTTATTATTATTACTTTTTTATTATTAATATTTCAGAATCATTGAATTTAGATTTGGAAAATCAGGGTAGTATAGTAGGAGTGCTGTGTTGAGAGTCAGTGGGCCAGGGCTCAAATCCTGACTCTGCTCATTACTCTTTGCATGACCTTGGGTAAGTCATTTCCCTGAAATTGCGTGTCAGTTTCCTCATTGGTAAAATAAGGGGTTTGGACTGACTAGTTCCTCAGATCTTTTCCAAGCCTTACTCTCTGGACTTTTGCTCTCTCTGAGGGCTTCTCTGGGTTCTGATATCCTGCAGGCAGGAAGTTAAGATTCATTAGTGGAAAAAAAAAAAATCTGGCAGATCCTGGAGCCTCAGATCACAGCAGAGACAAACGGTGGGTTTGAGCAAAAGCATAACTGTCCTTGGAGCTGGGGAGGGGTGGCTTGTCACAGGGAGGGACCTGCTTCCTTTCCTAAGCAGTGATTCCCAATTATTATTATACAAGATGGGAAACATTTTGCTGGCCTCAGCATGACTTCCGGCCTCCAGAGAGGAAAGGGTCAGAACTCTCCACCCTAAAGGAGCCCTGGTAGCCAAGAAGAGCCTTCCTTGATGGAAAATTCCTTCTCCTTTAAGACACTTGTGCCAGAAATCCCTGGCCTGGGACAAGGCAGCCACTATCCTCCTCCCAGGTCCTTCTCATCTGCCTTCTTCCCTTTGGCCTTTGTCTTTTCATCTCCCTTTAGACATTTTGACCATCAAAAGAACACAGAGGCAAAGGAGACTTTGGAAAAATCAGTGAGCTGATAGAACTCAGAAAAACAGTCTAATGAGGGTCTCCAGGCAGACTTCAAAAGGGCATCGTGGCTCCAGAGGCTTGGATATTACCTCACAATCAAAGTATTCCCATGTAGTGGGGTTAGAAGTCAAATCATGTTCATGTGTTAAGCTCAAAAGGTGTTCTGGTTTGATGGGCTTCTCCCCCCTTCCATAATTGAGCCCTGTAACACTTTTAACACTTGGAAATGATTTTTAAATGAAGACAAGCCAAGTTCCATGGCCCATGGACTCCATTTCTCCCTGGCTTGTTTTGTGATTTCGTTGCTCTTCCCCAGATCTCTAATGAAGGAAGACAGCTTGCTTTTTGATGCTGATAATCTCAGTAATATTTGCACCTCAGTTGAAAACTGCATCCTGTCAGGCAGCTGTTTGTAGCCTCTGGTGACAGGGAGATCAACAGAGAGGGTCGTTCCTTGGACTTCTGAAGGGCTGTGATGCACCGCAGTCAGCCAACTCTTGGCTTGCCAGTGGATTACTATGTTGTGGAGATGAGGAAATGGTTCCAAGTTCCTCCACATTTGGTCATTATTTGGATGAATGTATAAATGGCTAGTGAGTATGGGGGTGGCTCCAACTGGGGAGTAGACTGCTGCTAAGGAAACTGAGAACATGGCATAAGAAAAATTATGTCTACATGAGACAGATTAGACAGTCTGGATAGAAGGAAAAAGGACCAAAGCTGGAACAAGGATGGAGTGGCCAAGGCTTTGGCTCAGGGCACCAAAAGTGATAAGGGGCAGACATCACTTTGAGGGCTTTTATCAAATAAAGACAACTTTGGTGGGCACCTGGTTTGCAAGAATGATTCCAGCTAGGTCAGGATTACTAGGAAGAAACAGTCTCTTGAAGTGGTAGAATTATTTGAATGCACACAAAATATTTCCACTGGGCAGGAACCACTTACCATATTTTACACAATTATAACTTCAAATAGTACAAATTTGAATCCATGCCACCATTTCAAGGGATTTACTATTCCAATGGTACCGAGCTGTAGTGAAAATGGGAAACTATCCTCTAACACTTACCTCACTTACGTTCTGGTGGCTGCTGGCCAGGTGAGTTCTTCTCTAGCCTGATCTTAAGCTGCTCCCTCACCCCACAATGACCTCCTACCTTACTGTGTTCTAAAATCTCTTTTCCCATCTGTCTTTGGGTTCTGTCTTTGGGTCCAAAGTCTTCCCCAACCTCCCCCTTTGGGTGCCTCTCCTGGCTTGCAGAATGACTCTGGAAAAAAATGAAGGTGGACAATGAGTGAAGAGTCATTTGGTTGGTTCTGAACTTCACGAGATCTTTAAACAAAATCTAAATAGCTGCCTACTCAGGATGCAATGGGTTGGGGGGTGGGAGAGGGAGAAATCACTTTCAGACTTAGATTGGACAAAACAAGCACAGAGCTCCCAGTCAAAGTCAAGATTGGGTGACTCAATAAATTGGGGAATATTTGCACCTGAAGCGACCTTATGGGTCAACCAAGCCAATACTCTCAATTTACCAAGTACAAAAATCCAGGTCCAGATATTAGGTGATTTACCCAAGGTCACACGGTATATTAGTATGAAAGCCAGAGTGGATTTCCAGTCCAGGGCTCCCCAGCCTGACCCCACACAGATCACGTGCTCCCTTTCGATATTAGATTGTAAGCTCCTTGAGAGGAGGGTTTTTCCCCCTTTGTAGCGCCTGCATTTTGCACAGCGCCTGAAATAGAGTAGGCACAGATGTGCCCGTCCACAGTGTTGGGGCAGTAGGGGCTCAGAACCATATTTGGAGAGCAGCTGCTGTTGACAGAGTGACTCAGAGGTTGCTTTGTCCCAAGAATGTTTGTATTTCTTTGTTAAGGGTCAGTAATATACCCCTTCATGTAAATTGCATGTGTCACTTTGGTGCTCTGTGTAACATGAGCACCTTGAAAAGGGATGTTTGTGGCACCTCCTCTGGCCCCATAGATGTGGGTATGAAACGCTACAGATATTGTCAGATTGTCTCAATGGGTTAGTTTAGTATGTTTTTATTTCCACCTCTTTTTATTCTTTCTTGTATCAAATGACTCTCTGAAAAGGACAAAGGGAGAAGGTACATTGAAAAATGGTAATATAGACACAAATATATTTATTTAAAAGCTTTTTTCTAAGAATTCTTGCTTTTCAGGGACAGGGTCTGAGGTTTTACTGTCACAGGGGACTCTTAGATGAGGAAATATTCTCTACCAATGCAGTTTATTAACTTCTCAGCAACCTGGAGACTTAGGGGTTCCCTAGATACATGATGAGAGGTCAAATGGTCTGCTGAGGGTCACACAGCCAGCGTATGTAAGACTTGAACTCAGGTCTCAATTAGATAAGAAAATAAGCCCAAGATCTAGGCAAATCCTTTCTTATAGGATGCTTCCTTTCACTATTTAAGAAAATAAACTTTACAAAGATGTGACTTTCCTGGAAACCAAAATAAACAAGGTTGATTTGCATATATTTAAAGATAATTTCTGAATATATTCCCAGTTCCCAGTGCCAGCAGACTTTCCAAAATCACGCAATGACTTGGTGTTGATGAAATCAGAATAAAACCTCCTTCCCCAAAAGAGGTGTGCCATCTTTGGTCAGTCCAGTCCTCCGGCAGACTTGTAATTTCGCATATGACGTAGCTATTCCTTTCAATGCTGTAGACTGCAACACATACCTTCCTATCTTGCATTACTCTCCAGCACTCTCCCCTACTCTTCATCACAGGGAGGTCACCCAATGGGCTGGGGTCTTCCTTTAAGTATCCTTCTTGACTTAAGGGCCACCTTCTGCCTGAAGCCTTTCCTGACCTCTATAGTTACTAGTGACTCCCACCTCTCCACCCCAATGACCTTATTAGACCTAAGTCTTCCCTTGCTAGATTGTAAGCTCCCCAAGGGACAAAGGCTCTCTTATTTCTTACTTGCATAGGGTCTAGAACATGCCAGTCTTTTAATCAAGCCTCGTTGATTGAATGACTATTTGTTTGATAGTCTTATACACAGGCAGTCAAGAGATATAGTGCAAAGATTGCTGGACTTGGAGTTAGGAAGACCCATGTCCAAATCTTGCTTCAGACAGGGATTAGCTATGTGATCCTGAGGCCTCTCTCAGTCTTTAATTTCTTTACCTGTAAAATGGGGGTAATAACAAGACTTTCTTCCTAGAGTTGTTGTGAAGGTAAAATAAGATAAAGTATGAGAAGTACTTTACAAACTCTAAAGTCCTCTCCTTATCTGATACAGTCAAAGGATCCTGGGTCTCACTATGTGCCCTGCTATAGCCTCCCTGGGACTTTGGGGTCTTTCTGTCTGCCCTGAAGCTGATCTTGCATCTCTAGGATATCTTTTCTGATTAGAGGGTGCATGACTTGAGAGGAGAGTGCCACACTTTCACAAAATCTGCATCTCCCATCTTTAGTACCATGCTTGGCACATAGTGTTTAATAAATGTCTGTTCCTTGATCCATTCACTATTATACTTGGAGGATCCATGCCACTGACCTTCCCTGTCCTGGATCTAAATAAATCTCGACATCTCCTGGGCTGGGAGGGACACTGTCCTTGGAGGGACAGTGAAAGGGTTCAGATTCATCTCTGGCTTTTACTTGAAACATTTTTGACATAGTACAACCTGCCAAGACTCGAATTGCCCTGGCAGAGTCACAGACAACCTGGCATTGCCACTACCATGCAATGCAACATTAGATAATGACTTTAGTGGATAGACCTTCCTAGTCTATGCTTCAACTATAACATTTCCAGAAATTGACTCCTTGATTTCTTTGGAGATTATTTCACATGGATTCAGTTCAATTAAAACAAACATTTATTAGGCACCAAAACTGTATACCAGCAGCTATGGTTAAAAAATGAACAAAGAAACAGAAAAACCTAGCTAAGTAAAACAGGAGCTCTGGAAAAGAAGAAACACATCAACAGATCTATAAGGATTTGTCACATTGTGGTTTAGAAAGTTCTTTTTCTTTATCTTTTTTCCCCACTGATGAGCCAAGCACAACTTTTTATTGATGTCTCATTCATTTTTGCCCTGGATGGCTCCACTTGAGCTACGTCTCCTTTCTTGGGGGATTTGAGGTTACTTTTTCCTAATAATCTGTTTAAGGGATTATATCAGAGCTGGAAGGGAGCTCAGAAGTCACCCTTAGCCCCCAAACCCTTCCCTGACTCCACCAAATGTCATCCATCCTGCACTTAAAGGAGTCTGGTGCTGAGGGGCTCACAGTCACTCAACGAGACCTGGCCAACTTTCAGTTTTCAGTGTCACCAAGTTACTCCTTAGATCAAGCCTAAATTTAGCTGTCTGTCTCTTCCATTGGCTGCTCATAGTTCCGTTTGTTGAGACCAAGAGGAAGAAGTCTGATCCAAGCCCTTTGAGGGCTTGGCATGGTATATTGGGGACAACCCCCCAACTGAATTGTACTTAAATCTTGTCTCCACCACCTGTGTGATCTTGAGAAGTCTCATTACCTCTCTAGGCATTGACTTCCTGCTGTTTAATCAAGGCTTTAGCCATAGAGCTGAGCTCAGATACCCCTCCAGCTCTCACTCTGTGATCCTAAGATGCCCTCACTTTGCTCCTGAGTCCTCTCTCCTACAGTCCAAACAACCTTCCAGTTCCTGCAGCCAGTCCTGGGAAGACCCAGTTCTTATTATCTCACTCTGCTGGTCTCCCTCTCCCCTCCATACTTCCACTTGTTTACAGCTTTCTCAAAGTGATCTCTCCAAAGCTAAATGGATGTTGTTCTCCAGGTGTGATCTTATCTGGGGAGAATACCACCCAACTAGCACTTTCCTAGACCTTGCCATTGGGTCCCGAAGAAGAAAAAATTCTTAGGGAAGCCAATAGCTGTCAAGTCTGAGAAAGGTTTCATGGGAAGAGGGATTGGACTTGTCCTGTTTCACC
>JAQQSW010015684.1:0-11834 GCA_028646575.1 Pseudocheirus occidentalis | reverse complement strand
TATTTTCTCTGGTTAGATTTTGGATCTCCTGTCCTAGTTCTCCAATTTTGCTTTTCAAAGATTTGATTTCTTCAGTGAGATTACTTTTTCCAATTTGGTCACTACCTCTCTAATTTCATTTTAAAAATCTCTTTTGAGATCCTCCAAGAAGGCTCTTTGGGCTTGAGACCAATTTGCGTTTCCTTCTGTGGTCTCCAGTGTGGATGTAGAGTTCCTGTTGACTTCTGAATTTGTTTGTTCTTGCTCACTATAAAAAGATTTGATGGTCCTAAACTTTAAAGTTTCCTTCTTCCACGTTGTGAGCGCCTATGTCCTGGATCTTTGGAGTGGATATCCACTTCTGGAGTGCTGGAGTCTTGAACTTCTCAGGCTGGGAGGTAGGGTTTTGGTAGCTGTAGGCTCTGAGTGTGTAGCCTGAGGCCAAGTTCAAGACCCTCAAGGATTCCCCTGAGTTAACCTGAGGCTTGCAGAGTAACTTGTGTAAGTTGGGTGGTCTATCCCCTTCAGGTTTCAGAATCTGTGTCTCTGAGCTACAGCTCAGGCAAGCTCAGAGCTGGCTGCTACAGCTGAAGGCCTGAGGCAGAGCTATTGTTTGCTGATTGGGCCGGTGGTGCTAAATTGGCTTTTCTTGGTAGGGCTTGCTGGCTCCACCCTACTGGGCTTAGATTCTGTATTGTCTTCTTTCCCCTTTCCTCAGCCCAGGATGTTTCCACTGATTCAAGATTTTACTCTGGGTGGGGCCTTTAATTCTTTCTGGGTCTGGGAGGGGGGATCAGAGCCACTAAACTTTATTCCTCCATTTTGGCTTCTGGAAGTATACGTGTATGAGTTTAAACATCCAGATTGCCCCCGCAGAACCTGCTGACCCTGTGTGGGCCCTGAGTTTTTTCCTACCCGGTTCAATGATCCTCTGTCCTGTGGTGAGACAGCCATGCTGGGTGAGTCTGCTGGCTGCCTGGGGCTTCTTCTCGGTCTGTTGTTCTCTGCTCTCCCCTCTGCATTGGTGTAGCTCCCTTGTACTCAACGTTCTCCTTATCCCAACCTGAGTAGGCACTTTCCTGGGTTGGAAGTCTGTCCCGCTCAGTCTCACAATGGGTTCTGTCCCTCTTGAATTCGTTCATATTCACTTTTTAGCTTTTAGGGATAGAATGGCTCCGGCTGTGGCTTTTCCCGACCACCCTGGGACCATGCCACGGTTTCAGGCTGGGCTGGCCTCGGCTCCTGGCCTGTCACATGGGCCCCTCCTGCTGAACTGCCTTCAGCGAGAGACGTGTTTTCTGTATTTTTGTGGGTTTTGGAGCCCTAAAATTTGTTCAGAGTCATATTTTATGTGTATTTAAGGTGGCTATGCGGGAGCTGCTAGACTTTGCTGCTTCTACTCTGCCATCTTGGCTGTGCCCCCTCAGAAACGAGACCTTTATCAGAGACACTGGTTGTAAAAATTCCCAGTTTTCTGTTTCCCTCCTCAGAGCCTAGTGCTTTTTAGGGTTGGAATTCAACTAGATTAGATTCTCTTTACACTTTAATCAGAAATGAGCTCTCCTAGTAGGGTAGTGTCCTAACCAGGATTGAGAAGAACGTTCCTGGAGGATTAGGCCAATCTCATCTAACCTATAAGGTCTGATCTTTGAATGAGGAAGAAGAGAAAAAACCCTGGATCCTTAAATTAATGATTAATTATTAATAATCATTTCTCTTAAGGGGAAGTACATCAGTAGAGCAGGTTTATAAAGACTAGATTTCTTGGCCAGTCCTTGTACAAAGGTGCTTCTTGAATGAATAAAAGAATGATTGGGGACTTGATATATCAAAGATAAAATCTCTTCTTGGCTAGCCCTCATGCTTGGCATACTCTTTTGCTTCACTTTCCTTATTACCTTTCTCCTTTTACTTCCCCTGAGTGGCTTAGAAAATGCCAACTAACACTAATAGTAGTCTTAGGACTTAGGAAGGCAGACCTACCACCCTAATCCAAGAACATGCTCCAAATCTAAAAGTCATTACTTTTCTGTTAGCTGGTGTTTTGGATTATTTGGGCCATTGCTTTATTCCTATTCATGCAGATGATAGAGTTTGGCTACAGTCATTTCACCTCTACCTTATCATTGTGAAATACATTTGTGATGTTTTTGAGGTGGTTATAAGAGTGCCACTTTGTGTTTGGAACATGTGGACCAAACTGTCCTTAAACGTACTCATAAAGAGTGTTTGTCATCTGAATTTGGAAGTGGGGACACTGGCTCAAAGTTAGGGAACGTCCAGTTTTTGAAATTTGAAATGGCCTTTTGTCTGTGACCTTTTTTGAGCTGTGATGTTTGTTCTTTCTTTGAGAACAAAACCCGAGTCTGTATTTTTTCAGTGTTTGCCAAATGTAGAGCTCTTTTCAAGTCATTCTAGCACCTGGTTTCCTCCCCATCTTTGATCTGCTTTCTCTTTTGTGTCAGACTCCTAATAAGTGAGCTATTGACAGTGATATAACACTATACCTTAGTGATTTTGATTGAGATCTCAGAGGGTTAAGTGGCTTTTCATAGCAAGCACCTCGGGCTCTCAGACATTTGCTCCTCTCGCTTTTGTCCCTAAGTTTAGCTTGACCATTTGTGTGTCTAGTCTTATTTCAGCAGACCAGATGATGAATTCTGGAATTTTTTTCATATCCGTCAGACTTGTTTGTGTATATTAAAGCTTAGGTCCAGAATTCACAAAACATGAAATTAGCCATCTAATCAAGCTCTGTGCCCCAGGACAATGGGGCTCAGTCCAGTAAAAAGAATACTGGACTCTAGTATGTTAAATAAATAAGTGAAGAAAATGTAGTCATTAAGTTAAGTACTTAAGTGTCCCAGATACAATACTTAAGCACCAGAGATGAAACAAAACAACACAAGCAAACAAGACATTTCTTACCTTTAAGGGGCTTATTTCTGAGGGGGGGAACAGAACACCTAAAAGTAAGATAGAATTACAAAGTTGGTAGTGGGGAGGAAAGAGAAGAAAACATGACTTATTAGCCAGAAGATAGATCAGGTTCCAGGCAAGATAGAGGTGAAAGCCCAACTCTCAGTCTAGGGTCCTACTGTCAGTCAGTGCAGAGTTGCAGTGTTGAGAAGAGGAGGGAAAGTGACTTGGGTTTAGAAGATCTGGTTCTAATTCAAGCTCTGCTACTAATAACTGTGTGATAATGAAAATGTCACTCAGCTTCTGCAAAAAAAGGCATGGGACTAGATGACTTGTAAGGCTCTTTCCAGCTATGAATTCAGTAGTCCTTTTCTCTACTTTCTAAAGCCATATTGATTCATTGATTAATTTCTTCATGTAGCCTAGGTAAGGGTAGCTAATAGCATTGTATCTTTTGAGGTCAGCAAGTAAACACTGCAAATTTGTATTGTGGTTATTGTTTGTTTATGAAGCAGTAAAAAGCCATACTGGAATTACCTATAATTAGGAACCAAACCTAGCATGATAATATAATATAATGTAATGTAATATAATATGATATGATATGACATGGCATGCATGACACAACACAACACAACACAACATAACATAATAAATATCCCTCCTAAGAAGCTAATGTGTGAGATGGAAGAGTGTGGAGTCTGAGTCTGAGATCAGAAAAGGTCTTTATTCTTTCTAATGGGAAAGGGCCCTGCGCCTCTTGGCCAAATGGTGTCTGCCAGGGAGAGAGCGCAACATGTGGAAGCGAGCCCATGTTCCACCCCCTAACGTGGAAACCCCAACCCCTAACTAGCCTTCACTCCCATTGGTGGGGAGGCTAGCTCACAATCTAAGTACAGGAATTTATCACGGAGACAAAGAACACGGAAACACGTGGGTGTTCATTGCAAGGCCAGGAAAGCAGTTTTGTCCTTATTTGGCATATCTTGTGCAGGGGTAGCCCTGGGAGGATCTTCATTGCTCTAAGTCCCAGATTCCTGTAAGGTCAGGTGACTTCTAAACTTAGGCCTAGTGGATGTTGAAGCCGCTCTAAATTTGATGTTTCAGAATGACGAGACTTCACTACAAGTTATCCCTCACACTAATAATTATAATATTTTAGAAAAAAAATTAATGATTAAAAACATAAATTTTCTGAAGTCATTCTCAGAAGAATTATTTTCTTAATGTTAGTTGTGCTTAGAGAATACAAAGGTTATTTAGATTAAAATTTAACCTCTTAAGTTTCATTTATTTTTATTTTGATGATTTTTTTGTATTATTTTTATAGTCTAATTTCTTATGTTCCCTTTTAATTTTTAAGTATATTTCTTCATAATTCACAATAGATTTGGAAATAATAAGGGCATTAGAAGCCATCTAGTTCAACTTTTGAAGCCCAGAGAAGTTGTTTCTCATCCAAGGTCACACAGGCAAAAGTGATAATTACAGGATTTGAATCCAGCACCTCTGATTCAAAATCTAGCATACCCTCTATTCTATAACACTGCTTTTCTGCCTAGCGGACAACCATAATTTGTTTTGCCTTTATAACCTCTCCTTACCTCATCTTTACCCTAGACTTCCATATACTTCTTCCATACCTACTACTATGCCCTCTTTCCCCCTTGTCTTCATCTTGGTGATCTCCTTAATTCCCATGGGTTTAGTTATTATCTCTATTTGGATGACTCCCAGCCACATTTTTCCCAGTAACTATGGTTCTATATACCCTTCTGCCTTGCTTAAGTTTTCTTTACAGGCCACTAAAACTTAACATGTCCAAAAAGGAATGAATTATTCTCACTTCCAAAACATTTCCTTCTTTTCAGTTTCCCTATTTATATTGATCCATTCACAATTCAGTAAACATTTATGACATTGATGGTACCACATTCCCGGATATCCAGGCTTTAAACATCATAATCTAAATTAGGGGCCATTCGCAGTAAGTCATGAGGTTCCTTTCTGTGAGTCGAAGCAGTTTTAAAATGATGAATCTTGATCAGCTTCTCTTAACCATTTCAGTTACTACATTTGGAAACAAACCCACTCTGAATGAGTGCCCTTATGTCATAAGCCAGAGTTTGCCCTAGAGGGAGGAACAGGACAAATCCTGCATATCAGATTTACATGTCCAAAAGAGATTTATTAGGATATACTATTTACAACTATCTGGAGACCAAATCTTTTAAATCTGGGGTGAAAGAAAAAGTCTTTATCAGATTTCCCATGCAAAGCACTGGTAATTAGTACACAGAGAAAAGTGAAGGAGTGCTTGCTTTTTAGAATTTCTAGTTCTGTGAGAGAGAAAGGGAAAACAGAACACAGAGAAGGACGGGTTCAGGGACAGGACATCTGAACAGATCTGAACCTGTGGTCCAAAGGCTGCATTAGGTCCAGGCAGATCTCTGCTTGCTTGCCAGAGTTGTTTGGAGTGTGATGGGAGAAGGCGCTTGGAGGTGCCTGAATGGCTGGAGAGCTCAGGGCTTTGAAGGGCAGCTAATCCAGTTTCATTGGAGCGTAAAGAGAAGATAAAACTGATATGGCATTTTAATTGATAAAAACATTGATCTCTAATGTTGAATGATTTGTCAGTACTGATGACTTTAGTGTCAAGAACTTTCTTTTGTGGGTGTCCAGTAGCTATGCTGCTGGTGCTACAGCCCCAACTGGCACAGAAGCCACACAGCTCCTGAACAGTGGGGCTGTAGCTTGAGCAGCCAGGGCATGCTCCTAGTGAGGATGTTGCTGTGGCCATTGGGAGGAGGATTGGCTGGGGCTAGGGCTAGTGGCCTTTAGGGTCCTACTGGTTAACAAGTTTTCAGACTTAGGGCCCTGGATGGCTACCTTTGCCAGGGCCTGAGGGCAATCGTTAGTAAGTAGTTGTGGTTTTGGTCATCTTCTGCTTCAAGGAAACCACTTTGTTACTTCTAGTTGACTTACTTCATGATGTAATATCATGGTGTCACCCCCTTCTTCAAAATGGCCTACCAGTTTTCCATTCTATATAGATAAAGTTCCATTTTTGACTCATTAGATGTATTCTCTCCTTTTTAGAGTATTATAGTGGTGATTGGTACAAGGAACAAGATGTTACTTGTTCTGTACTTTGAGTTCTCTGATTGAATTAATTAACAGAAAAGGATCAGAATATGAGACAGGGATGCCTCCCATTTTAGACAAGATGAGCTGAGAAGAGGATTTGTAGAAGCTTATCTCCAGTACCAGGTGCAGTATGGCTATTGGGGCCCACATGGACACTGGGCTATGAAGTTATATTTAGGGTAATTGGGAGAGATCTCCTTTGTTTGATTTTTAGGGGCAAAAGCAAAAGGAAGAAATAAGCACTTTTTAATGGTATATTATAGTATGTGCATAGATATACAGCATAGTAGCCAATCAATATGGAAAAGGATCTTTCCAAGGAGTACTGCCTCTGCATTGCCTGGCCGGGGCCCGGAAAATAGCCTGGGATTCTTTGCTCAAGTGAGGATTAGAGGCTATATGGCTTTTACTTTGGGAATTCTATATAGGAATGCTAACTCAGCTTCTTTAAGGGAGGGAAATAAACTTTAAATATACAAAGAAATCCATGAGTCAAAAATGGAACTTTAACTATATAGAATGGAAAACTGGTAGGCCATTTTGAAGAAGGGGGTGACACCATGATATTACATCATGAAGTAAGTCAACTAGGGGATGTGTTATGTACCATCTCTGCCCCTGAGGAGGCCGAAGCTCAACACTTGATAAGTGTTCACACTGAGTCTGGTGCAACTATGATGAGCTTCTGGGATAATCAGGTTACCTAAGGAGGAATGAACTAGCCCCAATGTGGAATAGTATGTTGGAGCTCCTGTGCCCATCATAGTGGAATCAAGTAGACCCTGTATTTCCAGCTTAGGTGAGACGGGGAAAACAAGTCTAAAAAAAAATGCACAAATGTCTTAGCAGGGTTAGAAAGGCCTTAATTATTAATATAGCTATTTAAGAATGTGTGTATACATGCATATTTTTTATAGTAAGCAGAATATCTATTCCCATTCACCAGAGTGAGGGAGAATAGTGCTTGAAGTTAAAAAATTCTAAGAGACAAACATATCTTTATATACGTAAGAGTAGTCATTTGTATTATAAACCAGACACTGAAATACACTGCAGGAGGCATAGTACAAGGTTTTATTGATGATGTTTGTTTGTTTCTTAATCATGTTATTTTTATGATTTTCCCCTTCCATTTGATTGTAAACTCCTTGTGAATAGGGATTATTATTATTATTCTTTGTACTTGAAACTGCAGCTCCTCGCAGAGTACCTGGCATATGGTAGATGTTTAATAAATACTTGCTGATTGGTGGATTGAACTTTTCTTTGCATCAGTTAAGCGGCATCCTGTATCCCTTATCATAAGGCCTCTCTCCTGGGAAGTGGGATGTGTATTTCTTCCTCTGCCCTCCAGGCCCAATTGTAATTGGTTGGTATAATCAGGCAGAGTTTAGAGGTCTTTTGGTGTTGTTTTGATTTACAGGTGTTGTAGTTATTTTTTCTTGTTCTAGTTCTGCTGACTTCATTTTGCCTCAGTGCACGCAGTACTTCTCTCAAGAGACCTGCGTCATTTTTGACTCTCTTCATAGCTTCCTTCCTTCTCTCCTCCCATTCAGCCACTTGTTTAGTGCTGTCAATTCTCATATTTCCACAGCATTCTAGATTCTTCCTTTCTTTTCCATACACCCTGACCACCTCCAATGTTCAGGTTCCCACTGCCTCCTGTCTAGACTATTGGAGAGAAGAGCTTGTTTTGTTTTTTGACTTTGTGTTCTCAGTACCAAGTGCAGTGCTTGGCATGTTGATTCTTTTAAGTCTGAACTACGACATTAAGTAAGTTCAGAATCAGTTATTCATGGAGCTCACATTAGAAGAGGGCTTTTGCTGAAACAGAGAAGATAATGGATATTTCTAGAGGTTTATTCATTATGATTTTTCTTTTTCTTCTAAATCAAACTCTGTTTACTCCCATGTTGCTTTAAATGACCAAATGTATATTAAAATATAGATCAGGCTTTACAGAGCATCTGTGCTGTGATCTAGAGTTGTTTTATCTTTATTATAAACCCACCATTTAGAGTTTCACAATTGGGATATAGATCATCGTAAGGCAGTCTGTAAATCTCTTGCTTTTTAACAAAAGCTTCATGAGCTCCCTGTCTCTCATTTTAGAGGGACAGTTTTAAATTAGAGCACTCTAATGTAAGATTGCAACTGTTAATTGTGTTATTTGTTCTTTCAGGGGGAATCATTTTATACTTCAGAATTAGGACAAGTATGTGAGAATTCCCATCAGCCAGCGGTGGATTTCTTTCTTCAAGTTCTTCCAATACAACCAGCTACATAACTTTCTCAAATAGCCTTTCTTTGTGCCATGTTCTGTGGCTTGCATCAAAAGAGGAATTTGTCTTCATGAAGATTCCTAACATTGGTAATGTGATGAATAAATTTGAGATCCTTGGGGTTGTAGGTGAAGGTAAGTTAGCTTTCCTGAATTAACTGAATTCTTGAGGAATGTTCAGATATGCCGATGCAGTAAAACCTCATTAATTGTGGCTCAGGTAATTTGAAATTTGTAATAATTCATTCACGTTTCTCATTGAGCAAAATACTGAAATTTCTGTCTGTGAAATTTGGGGATGGCGTAATCCAGTCTACAAATAGTAGGTTTTTCTAATTTAAGAGTTTCTTTAATGTTTCTTTAGCTTCTGAGTCTTGTGGGTTTTTTCCCCCCTAGGTATTTGTTATCACAGCTTTGACATTTATGGTGTTATTATAAGGTGAATTGATCTTTACTAATACCCAGGTGTATCTCTGTAGGAGATACTATAAATGAATTTATAAATGAAAAAACCTGTTCAATTAAGATTCTGCAATTCAGATTTCATTAGATATTTTTTATTAATAAGAGAGTTCATAAGTGCTCATTAAACTGGTTTTTGAAATAAAGTGAATCAGTAATTTTTAATTGCTTAAAATGGATATATTTAAAATTGGTGGATACTATATAGCATAGTTTGAAACAGTAGTATTTTTTAGTTTTTCTAGTTTATCACCTAGCTAAATAAATTGCTCATTCTTTTTGCGTCATTTACAAGTTGTGAAGGAGAAGAGATTTTTTTCTCAAATTAAGAATCCAATATGATGATTACCCCACAATTTGAAGCATAAAGCTCTAAAAAACGGACGGCATCTCCCATGCGCCACAGATATTTTCCCTTTTTGTATTAAATAGTGTTCCTAAAACTGAAAATAGTTTTACTGTTCACTTATCTAAATCAATCAGATAAGTATTTCCTTTGCACAGGAAGCACTGTATTAGTACCCTTCTTTCTGTCCAGTTCCTTGGTGAATCCCTCCATTTTCTATGCACATACAAGGAGCAGATAGAAATTATTGTTTTGGTTTGGATAAGATCAGATAACAAGATTAATTTCCAGGAGGTAGTGAAAAGTTTTTCTGTATATGGTATGTTGTTGGGTACCGAGGAAGTCTGTAATCAGATTGAATATCCTGTTGCCATGTAAATGTGAAAAACTGTCTTTGTCGTGTTCTCCTGAACTTCAGAGATTTTGTACTCGTGCTGACTAGAGGATGGGTTATTCCCCAGAACCCAGTGATGCTTACTGCTAGATATAATTCCCATTTTTCTAGATGGTGAATAAGATTTTTTTTTCTACTAGAATGAATATTCAGACATTCTGTGGAATATTTAAACATTTTATAGACATTTTGACAAACTTTATGTTTGATCTTCTCTCTTAGAAGTGATTAGTGGACTTTTAAAATATGAATTTTCAGGCTTCAGGCACCTAGTATTGTTTTAGTAAATTACCAATTGTATGGAATTAATAAATGAAATTCTGTTATTCTGAAAGTGTTTTTTCCCCTAAATTGAGAACTTAGATCTTTTGCTTATAGGGTACTATCAGTTATTAAATACATGTAGTATTGATTAATCTTGGGTCACTGCTAAGAGTTTTCTTCAAATAAAGGGGACCTAAAAATACTTGTTGAATTGATGGGAGGTAGGGGACAGGAGAGGGACTTGAAATTATCTTTTGTTAAGGATTTTCATCCTTACCATATTTTTATATGGTTGTCTGACTTACCACTAGAGGGTTTTATTTTATAAAGCATTGAGATTTACTGATACTAGATTCATAAAATACATGGGGGTGAGGTTTTAGCCCCTCTAAGTATTCTAGCATGTATACATTTGTTCATATTTCTTTATTTTTATTACAGGAGCCTATGGGGTTGTACTAAAATGCAGGCACAAGGCAAGTAGAGATTTTTTTTTAATGTGCATGTGTTTAACAGTTTTGAAACTAATTTGGTGCCATGTACATATGGGCACTTAATACTGTTTAGAATGATGTTGTCACAACTGAAATTGAAATTGCTATATGAATGCAGAATAAGAATAGAAGTATGATTGACTTCCACAGCCTTTTCCTCTTTAGTCAAGATCTGTGATCATATTTAGCCTCTTTAAAGAAATTGTATAATGGTCAGCAAGTGCATCATGAACTTGTTTTGTTGTTGGTTGGGACAGGAGGATGAAGCAGAATGGAAACTGAAATATTTATTTTTGTGTTAAAGTTACACATAAATGTTTATGGTCAAGGGAGAGGTTTATTAAATACTATTCTTGTTGACCTGCAAATCCTTCAAGCCTTAGGTATTTAAATTGAGGTTTTTAAGAGGGAGAATAGTGAATTGGTGTTAATATGGGGTTATTGTAAGATGTAGTTTTTGTCTCCCATGACTATACAACAAGTTGTTTAGAGAAATTATATGGATTTTTGGAGCTGCTTCTTATTGGATAGTATGTAATGCATAAGCAGGAGCTCTAGGGTGGCCAGTGTTGAAGCTGTTCAGCGTGTTGTTTCTATAATGATAGTAATTATGATATAGATTCCCAGTTGTGTTGTACTTCATGTCTGCATGTTGTTAGGATCTGGGTTTTATCTTTTGACATAAAGTGTTGGCAAATTGAGAATTCAGCTGGAGAATTTACTTCAAATTCTGATAGAAGCTTATATGCAAGATTTTTATTTTCTTTCCTCTTCTAAAGATCTCTATAATGTGCTTAAATTGAAGGCCTTAACAGTTTAATTTGAAGAAATACTGTTTTTCTCTTAGGACTAGTTTCGTTTTTCAAGTAGCTTGTCTTCTAATTCATGATGTGTTATTACCTCAGTTGCATGTTCTTGGCTTGTTTCACCTCTAGCATATATTTTATTCTAACATCTACTTGCTAGGATATTTAGGGGAAAAACACAATTTTTTCAGAACTTGATTAAAGTTGTCTAGGAATTAAAAATAACAAATGAAAGGAAATCAGAATAAGCTCAGGACTTCCAGTACCTTTTAAAGAACATATTACTGTACAATCATTTTGTAATTATTTTAATTATTCATCTTCAGTATTAAAAGACCTAAGGCTGTTTTAAAGTAAATTCTTGAGAGACTTGTACAGAGGGAACAAATTATTAATATCCAGTGTTAAATATATGATTATTCCTTGAAGAAAAGATATTTTTCTAACTATCTAACTAACAAGTGGAAGTGTTAGTCCTAAACTCGAGAATTCATGGTCATCTATGGAATGTAAATCATCTAACAGTTATATATTGTTTATTAGATAAAGGGATCTGCCATATCATTTGTTTAGATTATTCCCAGGTGAGGAATTTTCTGTTACTAATGCATGTTGGTAATTGTCTAAGGCTTTGAAAAGGTTTAGGGACATATACACACAAAGTCACATAGCCAGTATGTATCTGAGGTAGGTCTTGAACTCAGGTCTTCTTGGCTTCAAGGTCAGTTCTCTATCCCCTTTT
>JAQQSW010015682.1:0-11835 GCA_028646575.1 Pseudocheirus occidentalis | reverse complement strand
TGTATATAATATTGTAAACTGTTGAAACTGTGAACATTGTACTGAATAAAGATTTGTAAAACAGAGTGTTCACTAATACTGTGTAATCTGAATCTTAAAAGCTGTTCACAGTAGCATTCTCTCAGAAATCTACTGCTGATTGGCTTTACAGATGGTTCGCTGAACCATCCACATACACACACATACACACAAACCAGCTGCCTTGACAACTTAGGGATGACACTCTCCTAGGGCCTCCTCACTAGTTGGTGAGGTCTTGCCTGCGATTGCTATTTCTTGAGGGGCCTCAGTCATGTTACTCACTCTCTAGAATGTTCTCCTTCTCCAATGCCTTTCTTTGCCAGGGTACCTACCACCTTTTTCCAGCTCCCCTTTAAGTTTTGTCTTCCTCTATTAGGATGCAAATTCCTTGAGAGTAAGTACTCAAAGGAAACCTGCCTTTGTGCATCTAATGAGAAATCTGTCCCCAGGAATGGGATTCTCACCCTAGTATGTATTCTCTCTCCCCCAGACCAGCTCTTCTACCAAACACTCACCGTATCTTTTTTCTGTGCTTCCGAGAGAGTAGGGTCCACTGGGGAATTCTTATCACTTTGCTCTCCAAAGAACAGTGAGATCAAGCTAGCACTAGAGAAAGGGGAAGGAGAAGGAGAGGCAAGAGGAGAGAAAGAAAGGAAGAAAGAGAAGAGATTTCTTTCAGTTACAGTCTGAACTTTGGTCAGTTATTTCTCTTTTCTATTCCTGTCTGGGGTCAGGAACTGCTCTCAGTTGTGGAAGCAACCACAGAGCCTGCATTTCAGGTCAGGGCCATCTGACTCCAATCCAGGCTTCTGTTACTCACTCACTAGTTAGGATCATGAGGAAGTCACTTGAACTCTGCACCAGTTTCTTCCTGTATAAGATGAGGCATTGGAATGAGATAACTTTGAATGTCTCTTCCTACATCTATGTCTCTGCAAACTTGGGATCCAAAAAGTAATGACTCTGATGATAAGGTAGCAAGAGAGTCTCAAATGTATGGCAATGATATTTCCCAGAGGGAAAATTGGGGTGGTGATGGAGCGGAGGCAGGCAACACATAGCAATGGCTAGGATTGCTAACTCCATGAGTATAGCCCCTGAAACCAAAGGGATTCTCTAAATTCCTTTATCTTTATCTGACATACTCAAATGGGTCAATTCAACATCCCTGGAGATATGCTTGGCCTAGATTGGTGCATATATAAAAATGCTTGACTCCATTTGTTTACTTTAGTGTAACATCACACAGACCCCTTCCTTCTTTGTACTACTCCAAATAGGTCTATCAACTGGATTTCCAGATTGCTTGTACATAAGTGTTTACATATTCTCTCCCCCATTAGATTTAACTCCTTTTGGGCAAGGATTGTCTTTTGCCTTTATTTCACCAGCACTAAGCACAGTGTTTGGCACATAATAAATCTTTACTGACATGAGTGACTTCACTTTCTTGAAGCAAACTGAGACTGGTACAAAAGGGTGGGTATAAGATGAAATCACTTGTCTTCTTGTATCTTTTTTTTAGTCTTCCACTAGCAGTTTATATGCTATTAATAAACACTATAGTTAGGTTAGCTATGGGTATGGCTGTGTGTGAGGGCCAGAAATGGGCTAACACAGGGGATTCCAGGGCTTTTTTTTCCTCTAAGTTGATATGTCCATCATCTAAGTCTAGCTTCCTTTTGGGAGGTCTTAAAGAAGTAAAAAGAGTCAGTATCCACCTCTGATTACATGCTGTGTCATGAGGAAGAGGAAAAGACCCTAACCAATGATTTCCAACCAGAAAAAAATTAATTTCCCCAAACAGAGTTTTTCATCTAGGGTCTTTAAACTGGTTCATCCACTTGGGGTCTGACAGGGACAGACACCCCAAGGAGAAATTAAGTGATACTGGGGCATACATATGGGCTTGTTGGATGGATTGGGTCTTACCTTTCATGATTCGATAGTAGACTTAGGCGTCCATAGTCCCAGGCAGCTTTCCGGAGGAAGGCGTAGAGACAAACAGCAATCTGAAGTTGGGAAGAAAAGTGAGTCATGCACAGCATCCCCATTCTTCCCTGGCCCTTTGACTCCTGATGACACTTTATCTGGAGGCTCTCTCCTGGCTCTAAAAGCAGCTACTATGCATGAGGACTATCACCCTAACCCTTGGATGATTCAGAAAAAGAAAAGAAGCAGGGCCTTGGTTCAAAAGCATTGGACTAAAAGGTAGGAGATTGGGTGTAGTGCCAGTTCTACCACTCAGGTTTGTTATCTGTGAAGGAAAAAAGCAACTAAGACCACAGATTTAGGGCTGTAAGAACCACAGATTTAGAGCTGTAAGAGACCTTAGAGGTCGTGGAGTCCTTCATTTTCAGAGATGAAAGGAAAAATCCTTCATTTTACAGATGAGGAAACTGAGGCTGGGAAGTTAAGTGACTTGCCCAGGATCACACAGCTGGTACCTGAGGTAAATTTGAACTGAGTTTACCCTGACTCCAAGTAAAATAGTCTATCCACCATGTCATACTGCCTCTAAAATGTGGGGTGTTAGACTAAACAACTTCTACAATCCCTTCCAGTAGCTGTGTGTTACCAATTAGCTGAAAGACCTTGGTGAAGCCATTTAACCATTGTAAGCTTGGGTTTCCTCCTCTACCAAAATGAGAATGGGAATATCTGTCCTGCCCACCTCCTTGTGGCTGTGTGGCTGTGAGGATGCAGTGAGATAATGTACTTTGTAATTGGACTGGGGGACAAAAGACCTGGGTTCTTTTAGCCAATCACGCCCCAGCCTCCATTTAATTATCTATAAAGCGGCAGAATTGAAAGAGATCTTTAGAATTCCTTTTCCACTGTAACCTTCTTTGATATTCTGATTTCTTCACCAAGCCATGACTCCGCCTGCCACCTTTACCTGGAGTCCTACCATAGGAATGAGCTCAGCCCCCAAACCTCCTCTGCCCATTCAAAGGGAATTCAAAGCTCTCTTCCCTCCTGCAACAAGGAGGCATCTTGGGGGTAGGAGGGAGGCTCACTGAGCTTTGAATAGCACAAGAAGGATTCTCATTAGGGATGTTAGAGAAGAGGCCAGAGGAGAAGGGAGTCACAAGGAAGAGAAGGACCCACGTTGGCAGTTGGCTAAAAGAACACAGAAGAGGAAATACAGCGAGTGGTCCAATGGACAGAGCACACCAGAATGCCAGTCTTCTCTGTTACTTGTTGCTACCTGTGTGAACTTTTGCAAGTCACGTGGTTTTCCTGGATCTCTATTTCCTCATCTATAAAATGAGGGGTTGGTGGTGGTGGTGGTGGTGGCTAGGTGGCGCAGTGAACAGAGCACTGGCCCAGGAGTCAAGAGGACCTGAGTTCAAATCTGACCTCAGATACTTAACATTTACTAGTTGTGTGATCTTGGGCAGGTTACTTAACTCCAATTGCCTTGCCTTCTCTCCTCCAAAACACCCCCCCCCGCAAAAAAAATCCCTCATGGGGATTTTCAGGAAGACCTGAGTTCAAATCCAGCCTCAGACACTTAACACTTACTAGCTATGTAACTTTGGGCAAGTCATTTAACTCCAAGTGCCCTGCCTTCCCCCCTCCAAAAGGCAAATAAAATAAAATAAAATAAAATAAAATAAAATAAAATAAAATAAAATAAAATAAAATAAAATAAAATAAAATAAAATGAGGGGGGCTGGGTTAGATGGCCACTAAAGGTCTCTTTCAGTTCTAAATTGACGGTCCCATGATCTTTTGATTCTGTGAAGCCAAGAGCCTTCCCTAGTCCTCTCTTACTCAGACTGCCAGCCAGCTGTGAGGCCTTGCCTATTCACCAGCTCATATCAGTATGTCTATGGCCAGGATTCACTCTAGGGCCATTTTCTTTCTTCTCCATACCCTTTCAGCGACTTACCAACCAGATGCAAATGTTTAGGAGTAACACAGTGGGCACTCCACCAAAGGGCTGCTCCTTCAGTATAGTATTCCTGGAGCGGAAGCATGTGTCTGATGATTGGTTGTTCATTCTTTCTACCACATTCAGGATATCCAGGGACATAGTGCTCTGGCTCACTGCCTCTGGCATCATTAGGTCCATTTTGCCAAGGCTGGGTTCCTCTTTACTCCGTGAAACAAAAAACTAGGGAGGAAAGAAAGTTAGATTAGTTCAAAGCCACAGCCTGGACTTTTCCACAATTCCAGATTCCACACCCTATCCCTTAAAAGAGTAGGTTACCCCACAGGACATCCACAGGCTAAACACCTGACTGCCACCATAGACAGTTCAATTCTCAACCCTAACCCTCCCAAAGCTCAGGACCCAAGAGAAGAAAGGAAAGGAAAGGGAAATGGCTTCTTATGTACCAATTATGCAAATCAGCACCAGCCCAGGATCCTAAAAGAGAACAGCAACGCGTACTCAAGCATTCTGATCATGTGTCAAAGATGTGACTTTATATGTTGAGCACCAACGCAGATTTATAACTTGGCAGACGAGTCTTAAACAATTGGCTAAGGCTCAAGGAGCTATATGACTGTCCTCACAGTCCCCCAGCTCATAAGTATCAGAAGTAGTATCAGAAGGAGAGATCTGAGCCCAAGTCTTTGTGACTCTTAGGGTAGTGGCCTGTCCATTGATTATCTCTCTAAGTGTTTGGATAAGGATTAATGCTTTAGAATACTAAAGATGTCCTATTCAAGGTAAGATGGGCTACAAAAATACTAGAGTGGGCTGGTAAATTTTTGAACCTATCTGCAAGCATGTTCTGTCCCTATCAAGTTTGGCTCTGGATCCTATCCTATCCTATCCTATCTATGCCACTTTCATTCCTTTCTTGGAAAGGATTGTCCTGGAAAGGAAAAGAAAAATATCTGACATTTCATATATAAAGCAGCCCTACCTTACTAGTAAGAAGAGCCCTAATTCCTTCCTTTACCTGCAATGGTATCTATCCCCTTCTCCTCTCAGAAAGCTGCTATTCACACTTTGTCTCCTTCCTTTGCTTATATAAACCTGTTCTCAAATAAACATCTACTAAACTAATTCACAATAAAGCCTATGAACCTGAAAACTGAATGATGCTTCTCAGAGGAATCAAGTTTTAAGCTAAGGGAATGAAGCTCTAATATGATATAACATAAGTAGCAGCCAGTGAGTGAGGAAGATATTTTTAGAGCACAATTGGAACCTTCCAGATTGGGAGTTCTTAATCTGGGGTCTCTGAACTTGCTTTTAAAACATTTCAAAATAATTTGCTTCCTTTGTAATCTTATGTATTTTATTTCATAAATTTAAAACCATTATTCTGAGAAAGGGTCCATAGGCTTCACCAGACTGCCAAAGGCGTACAGGATACACACACAAAAGATTAAGAACCCTTGGTCTAGATGGTTTTGATATTATATGATTTTATCTATACATAAAAGTCTGGCCTACTCTTAGCCCTGAAGGCATATGGGAAACATCCTGCCCACTGGGTGAAGGAAGTAAGACCCCTGAGGAACAGACAATAGGGAATTCCTAAGGGATCTGAGATTTTTTTAAAATAAGAATTCTTACCTGAGAAAGTCTCCCACTAAGGACTTAAGTCAGGTCCAGAGGCTGAGGTCACCCATACTTTAAGGTGAGGGCAAATGGTGAAGCTACAAAAGATAAGGTTTTCACATTCAAGTGTAGTAAAAAGAGAGCACCCTGAGTCACAGATGGAGAAAGAGTCCCTTGTATTGGGGATTAGAAATGGAGCAGGAAGTTCTGCTCCCTCCCTCCCCAGGCCCAGCCCTGTTCCTGTCAGACCCACTCCTTCCAGCTCTTCCTTCTCCTATACTACAGGAATATTGGTACCTGCTCAAATGATCCTGCTCAAGTCTGCAGCTCTGCTCAGGATGACCCAATGACCACCACTGCTAGCTTTCTTTCTTTGCTGATCTTAGAGCAGGTGCTAAGTGGGCAGTAGCTCCCTGTTCCTCTACTACCAAGTCTAGAGTGGAGGTGGTTGGAGAGGCATTAAGACCAGAAGGGTGATGTTTTCTCTTCTTACAATGGAAGGTGGCCATTTGGGAAGAGAAATGGAAGTAGTTATATAGCTGGTGTCGGTGGAGGATTGATCTTGCCCAATTATTAGGGGGAGTAAGGCTGAAGATATGCTTCTAAAAGATTTGAGCCCTGTCTTTACATGTAATTAAAAAAATATATATACAAATAAAAGTTAAATTAAAAAATTGCTTGCCATCTCAGGAAGAGAAGAAGGGAAGGAGAGAAGGAAGGAAAGAAGTTAGGACTCAAAATTTTGAAAAGGAAAGATTGAAAAGAGTTTTTACATATAATCTGGAATACATACATATACATACACACATGCATACCTATATATATGGAGAGAGAGAGAGAGAGAGAAAGAGAGAGAGAGAGAGAGAGAGAGAGAGAGAGAGAGAGAGAGAGAGAGAGAGAGGTTTGTAGTCTTTAGCATCTACCACCAGTGGTGAGTGATGGGAGCCGGGGCCAATGACAGTCCCATGAAGCAGGGAAGTGATCAGATCTCTATCTCAGAACAAGGAAAAGTGTCCAATTTCTGTGGACCTTAGGATGTCTCTGGCAGCAGTGCTTGGCCAATGGATGATAAAATAATAGGGAGGTAATAATGATAAGCACATTTGTGAAGTTTAAAAAGTTTATAGAGTACTTTCCGCACAACAATCTGGATCCCCCACCTCCCTTTCCAGCCGTATTATAAATAATTCACCTTTACCCACTCTGAATGATCCAGGCAAACTGGCTTCCTTACAGCTCTATCTTTGTACTGTCTGTCCTTCATTCCTGGAATGCTATCCTTTCCTTACCCCTACCTCCTAGAATCACTAGGTTTCTTGAAGACCCAGCTCCCTTTTGTAAGAGATTTTTCTAATCCTCATACTGATTAATGATGTCTTTTCCTTCTACAACCCTTTTAAATTATATTGTAAATGCCTTTATATATACATGCTCTTTTCCCTGATAGAATATTAACTTTGTGGGGTCAAGGACTATTTAACCTTTGTTTTTATATCCAAGGTGCTTGGCACATAGTAATTATATAATATATTTTGATTAAATGAATCCTGAAGCAAGTAGTACAAGTATTATTCTCCCCATTTAACAGATATAAAAAAAATGGAAGTATCAAATAACCTGACCAGTGTCACAGAGCTAGTGCTGAAAGATCTTGCGGGTGAAATTGCAGAAACTGTTGTTGGTTCTGTCGATAATCATTGGAAAAACAAGAATTATGGTTAGCTTTTATATGGCTATAGGTTTGCAAAGAGCTTTAAATATGTCATCTCATTTTATCCTTTGAACAATCCTGGGAGGTATGTGCTATTATTATCCCGATTTTACAGATGAGAAAACCGAGGCCAACTGAAACTGTCACACACTAGGGTCGGTCACACAGCTAGTAAATTTCTGAGGTCAGATTTTAAACCAGGTCTTTCTGTCTCCAAGTCCAGGTTTGCGGAAAATGGGAGATGTACTTAAAAATCTAACAGAGATGGATAAATCTAAAGTTTTCAAAGGGAGGGAAAGGTAGATCCCACAAACTACAGACTGTTGAGCTTAATGTTGATTCTCGGAAAAGTTCCAAAACTAATTATTAAACAGATTGCTTGTATGCACTTAGAGAAATGGTGATTACTAGCAGCAAGGGCAGGATCAACAAAGAAGTGTCAAGGAGAGGATTCTGGGAAGATGCAGGAGTAGGTCAGAAAATTCCAAGCTCTCAAGATTTTCCTCCACAAAAGGATAATAACAGCATCTCAGCGTAAACACAGAGGGGTAAAAATAAATAAAGAAGGGGCACAACAGGGATCCTCCTGGGAAAATCAGAGATCTGAAGAAAAATCCCTGGATGAGGTTTATTCCCTGTGAAGGGTAAACACCTCCAGGCAAGATCCTAGAAGCACTTAAAGAAGAAGCAGCAAGCCAAGAAGAAGCAGGTTAGCTGGGTTGGGAGGCTGCCTGGGGCCCAGCCACAGGAACTTTTACCCCAGGAACAGTGAGGGGAGTTGGACATCTGAGCTAGGGGAGATTGAGGGAACCTTTGCTGCCAATGAATGCCAGATGCTGCTGTGCTGCAGAGATGTTGTGGAGAGAAGAAAGAACCCGCACACACGCTGTGAGTCCAGTCGCAGCAGGGCAGAGACAGTGTTGGTTGTGGGCACTTACAGGAGGCTGGAAGTCTTGGTTTGGGTTCAAGGTCAGAAAGGAGAACTGAAGGAGGATCTTAGTCCAGAGGAACCATCCCCTATACTCCAGGACTAGAGGGGATTACAAAATTAAAATGCACAGGCAAAGGAGAAAGAATCCAGCCACAGAAAGTTACTATGGGAATAAAGAAGAGCAGGGTTCATCTACAGAAGAGGATAGTAGAGCAAAGAAATCCTTTCCTACTCCAAAGAGTAATGTTAAATGGTCACCTGCCCCAAAAGAATTCATAGAAGAACTTTAAAAAGACCTTAAAAATCAAATGAGAGGGATTGAGGGAAAACTAAAAAAAAAAAAAAAAAAAAAAAAAGAACAAGAGTTTGAAAAGAAAGCCAACCAATTAGAAAAGGAGATCCAAAATCTTAAGGAAGAAAATGACTCCTCGAAAATCAGAAGTGGGCAAGGGGAAGTCAGCAAAATTGCAAGAGATCAAGAAATAATAAAACAAAATATGAAGAATGAAAAAATAGAGGAGAAGATGAAATACCTCTTAGAAAAACATTTGATCTCTGGGGCCGCTAGGTGTTGCAGTGAATAGAGCACCAACCTTGGAGTTAGGAGGACCTGAGTTCAAATCCTGCATCACACTTAACATAGAAACTAGCTGTGTGACCTTGAGCAAGCCAGCCCCAATTCCCTGCATTCCCCTCTTCAAAAAGCAAAAAACAAACAAAAAAAACCAACAACTGATCTGGAGAACAGATCAAGAAGAGAAAACATGTGAATAATTTGTACCACCTGAAAGCTATGATCGAAAAAGAATCTTGATACAATAATACAAGAAATAATTAAAGAAAATCCTCTTGCAGCATTAGAACAGGATGGGAAAGTAGAAATAGAAAAAAGTCCATCCATCACCACCTGAAAGAGATCCTATGAGGAACACCTGAAGGAAGATTATAGTCAAGTTCTGACACCCCCAGCTCAAGAACAAAATATTATGAACAAAAAGAAAGAAACAACTTAAATACAGCGGTGCCAAGCAGTGTAACACTAAAAGAATGTATGTCTTTGAACACTAAAAGCAAAAGAACTGGACTTACAGCTGAAAATATTATACCCAACAAAGCTAAGCATAATTCTGAATGAAAAAAAAATTGGCATTTAATGAATTGTCAGACTTTCAGGACTCTGTCGGAAAAAAAAACTGAACTTAATAGAAGATTTGACATACAAGAGTCAAGAGAAACATGATATATTCCAAAGAACAATTACAAGGGACTCAATCAGGATAGACACTTTATATTTTATGTTCAAAAAAATGTAAAACATATGTCTAAGATTGTTATTAGTAACTGAGTAGTTCGTAAGAAAGACTGGAGTATACCTGAGCATAATATGACTTCAAAAAGTAAAACCATTCAATGACAGCTAAAAAGAGTAATTATCTTATACAAATGAGGTGCAAGAGGAAGAACCAACACAGAGGAATTAGATAGGGAAGGAGAGCTCTTAGTTCTGGAAACCTACTTTCATCAGGAATGGGTTTAAGAGGGGAACAATACATATACATCTAGAAGAGTATAAAAGTTTTCTAAATTTAGAAAGAAATAAAATACTAAGGAGATAGGGAAGGGGGAGAGGATAAAGGAGAGATCTTTAGAAAGAAGGGTAAAGGAATGGGAAGATAAATGGGGGAGCCTTGGGAGGAGAAGGGAGAGATCTTTAGAGGAGGAAGAGAGGGAATAGGTCAAAGTGGCATATAAAAGAGTGTTTAGATTTATGGAAATGGGAAGATAAGGAAGAAATCATTGGAGGTGGGGTAGGTTACATAATAGGGGGCCAGGTAGGGAGTAGAAGTAAAAGAATAAGAATCAGGAGAGGTAGAAACAAAATACGTATAAACCTAAATTACAAAGATCCGACAGGAGTAGAATCTGTTATGGAAAGCATATGTTTATACATGTATATATGTGTGGATATCTATATGTGTATATATATATATATACATGTAAATATAACCATGCTTAATTGTGATCTGGGTGGAAAGAAAGGGGGAGAGGGGAAGGAATGAGGAAGAAGAACAAAGTAAAAAATGTACAGCAGAGAACAAAAGTAAGTCTACAAGGAAGGAAAGAGAAGATGGACAGCTCTCAACATAACATGTAGCATTTAATATATAGGCTTTCTTGAAATGGAAACTTATTGCTATATATTTTGAATCCTCTCTTACATTCTGCTCTGCATGTGACTTTTTTTCTTATTTTACACTTGCTTTAATATTTAAGTTTGTAATATGATTCTTTTTCTTTCCTTTTCATGTATTTGTTTTAATAAAAAAAAGTAAAAACAAAACAAAACAATACAAGGAGGAAGTCTCATCTAACTAAATAATTTCCTTTTCTGGACAGGATTACTAAAATGATAGTTCTAAGAAATACTATAGACTCCTTAGTATGGATGGTTTTATTATTTGTATCTGGCACATGGTTCAGTCCAGTTGTTTCCAACTCTTTGTGACCTCATTTGGGGTTTTTCTTGGCAAAGATACTGGAATGGTTTGCCATTTGCTTCTCTAGTTCATTTTACAGATGAGGAAATTGAGACGAATTGGGTTTAAGTGTCTTGGGGGTCACACAATTAGTATCTGAGGCCAGACTTGAACCCATGAAGATGAATCTTCATGATCCCAAGCCCAGCCCCCTATCCACTGTGGCACCCAGCTGTCCCCGTATACAGCAGGTACTTAATAAATACTTTATTAACATAGTACATCTGGATTCTAACAAGGCACAAGACAAGGTCTTTCATGAGAACCTGATATTTTTGTGGACAAGATGGAAAAGTTATAGTTCATATGGTTCAAAAAATCATGGAATTTGAAGATATTCATAGCTAGTAAAATGACCGTACTCAAATTTAAGATGATTAGTGGACTGATATGAACCTGAAGGTCTGTGCTGGCCACGTAATCTTATTCGAAACCTTAATCAATGACTGAGTGTGGGCATAACTAGCATGCTTCTCTAATCTGTGAATGACATGAATCCAAAATTGTGTCTGGCATTTCAGTTGTATCCGACTCTTCCTGACTCCATTTGGGGTGGTCTTGGCAGAAATACTGAAGGGGTTTGCCATTTCTTTCTGCAACTCATTTTACAGATGAGGAAACTGAGGCAAATAAGGTTAAATGACTTGCCCAGGGTCACACACCTAATAAATATTTGAGGTCAGATTTGAACTCAGGAAGATGGGCCTTTCTGACTCCAACCCCAGCACCTGAGCTGCCCTGAATCTGGGATAGAGAGATACTAATTTGGATGACAGAATAAGGAACCAAGATTTTGATGAGCTAGAAGAATGGACCAAATTTTAAAAAGATGAAACTTTATATAAAGTCTTGAACTTAATTTAACATTATAATAAAATTATCTGCCTAATTATGGGATAGAAGAGATGGGATGGCTTAACAGCAATTCCTGTGGGAAAAAAAAATCTCAGCAGTTTTAGTTGACTGCAAGCTTAATATAAGTCAGTAGTGTGATGTACCTACCAAAAAAAGCTAATGTGCTATTAGGCTGCATTAATATTAGTTCATTGTCTAGAACAAGGGAAGTGTCAGTCTCATCTCAATCTAAGCTCTCTTCCAGCAGTAAAAA
>JAQQSW010015681.1:0-11835 GCA_028646575.1 Pseudocheirus occidentalis | reverse complement strand
CCAGGATAGAAAAATATTTAGATGCCAAACAGAGGACTTTATATTTTATCCTGGAGTTTATAGGGAGCCATTGGAGTTCACTGAGCAGGAGGGATGGAGGAGGGTGATATGGTCAGATCTATGCTTTAGAAAAATCACCTTAGTAGCTGAGTAGAGGAAGGGATGGAATGGGGAGAGAATCAAGGCAGAGAAATCCATTAGAAAGTTATTTGGGGCATCTAGGCAAGATATGACAAGTGTCAGGCTGTGGCTGTTTGGGTGTGAAAGATGTTGTAAAGGTGGAAACAAGATTTAGCCATGGATTGGATGTTTGGGGTGAGTGAATGAGAGTGATGAGTTGAGGATGACAGGGAGGTTTCAAACCTGGGTGAATGGGAGGATGGGTAGTGCCTTGAACAGTAATAGGGATGCTTGGAAAGGGGGAAGGTTTGTGGGGAAAGTTCTATTCGGGGAATTCTATTTTGGGATGTATCAAGTTTGGGATACCTACAGAACATTCAATTCAAGATATTCAAGTGGTAAGATATCTTTCCTACTGAAACACCATGTTGTATCTCTTTGGGTAAGGATACTAGGGTCACAAATTTGGTTTTTAAAAAAAGACCAAAGAATCTTTATCACTCTTCAAGTACTTAAAAGGCTAACATGGGGTCACAAAGAGTGAGACATGACTGAAAAATGACTGAACAACAACAACATGTGGAGAAAGGATTTGCTTTCTTTCTGCTTGGCCTCAAAAGACATAAGTAGGAACAGTGGGTGGAAGTTGCAAAGCGGCCAATTTGGTCTTAACATGAAGAAAATCTTAATAAGAACCAGCCCAAAGCAGCAAGGGCTGCTTCAGAAAGTAGTAACCCTGCCCCTGCCAACATCCCCCACTGGAGGCCTTCAGACAGAAGCTGGATGACCGCTTGACAGGGATGTTAATGAGAGCATTCTTAGACTAAATGGCTTCTGAAGTCCCTTCCAAATTTGAGTGTCTGTGATGCTGCGATTTGTTCCATTAACCAAGGAGGGCATGCATGTTTAACAAGCACTAAAGACATCAGAGCGTCTTCCACCCACACTCTCCATTTTCTCCCCTTAGAGCTCAACATATGTTCAGCCTGAAGATTGCTTGGCTTCAGACTTCAACAATTTCCTAGAGAATATCAGATTGTCCAGAGCAGTCAGTGACTGTCAGAGAAATGAGCAAAGCTCAAGTGTTGGGTTTGAGACTGGATTGGAGGCACTTCCCCTTTAATACTTGTATTTTGTATCTAACCTTGCTCATATTCACTGCCAGAGAAAATTTTCCCGGTCTTGCCTTTCAGAGATGTATTAATTTAGAGAATTGGGCACAGTCCCAGCAAGGATGCATAGATTTCATTTCCTAGAAATAGCTGTGGTATTAGTGAAAACAGGTAATTAGGGAAGAGGGAAAAGAGGAACATCTCCTAAAAAGTTAAAGTGGTAAGGATTTAAAGGTAATAAGTGTAGACTACTAGAAATTTAACAGTGAAAGTGGGGAGACAAATAGAATGACACTTTGATAGAGCAGCAAAGCCAAGAGAATTCTCACTTTTCAAAGGAGATATGCATTCTCTCTTTATTCAGTAATAAGGAATGATATAAGCAGTGGTAATAATGCGGCACAAGCAGTGATTTTCTTATTGGCAGGAGAGCATAGAGGTTGATAAGTTGTGGGTCCCAGACTTAGGCACTGGTTTCACTTCACTTATTAACTGGCCAGATGTTTCAGGGTTAGTTACAACTACTCTCTGTTAATAATATCAGTAATAGTAATGATAATAATGATAGTAACCTTTGCCCTATGACCTCATGGGGTTACTATGAGGACCAAATGAAATAGTAAACACAGAAGTACTCTGAAAAGTCTGCAGATTCAAGGGGCCATTTTCATTATTATTAAAGAAAGAGAAAATGTACATCTGCTCTTCAAAATGAGTATTCCCTTGGTTCTGCTATTCCCTCAAGGCATCATCTTATTTCTCTTTCCACTTTTTATTTTTTGGTCTCTTTGGAGGGGGGAAGGCAGGACAGTTGGGGTTAAGTGACTTGCCCAAGGTCACACAGCTAGTAAATGCTAAGTGTCTGAGGCCAGATTTGAACTTAAGCCCTCCTGAGTCCAGGGCCAGTGCTCTATTCACTGCATCACCTAGCTGTCCCCTCTCCCCACTTTTACTACTAAACATCTAGTAGTTTACACTTGCTACCTCTTCATCCTTACTTCCTGCTCACAACATCCTTTACTCTGACTTTTTTACCTAGTATTCTACCGAAACCAGTTTTTTCAAGGTCACAGGCTCGTAGATTTAAAGATAGAGATCTATAATGTTACTTACTCCAACTCCTTCATTTTACAATGAACCCAGGACTTCTAGATGGTGCAGTGGATAGAGAAAGGAAGACTCTTCTTCCTAAAAACAAATCCAGCCTCAGATACTCACTAACTGTGTGACTCTGGACAAGTCATTTAACCCTGTTTGCCTTAGTTTCCTCATCTATAAAATGAGTTGGAAAAGGAAATGGTAAACCACTCTAGGATCTTTATTGGTTTTTCTCCTTCATACATTTTCTGTCGGACTATTAATTATTCTTTAATCTCATCCTTACTTGCCTTCAAATCTTGGTATACACCATTCCCCATGCCTGAGAATAGTCTTCTCTAACTCCCTTTCCCATCTCTACCTTTTGGTATTCTTTCACTTCTTCAAGGCTTATTTCTGATGCCACCTCCTCCATGAAGCCTGTCCCAATATCCCTAAGCTAAAGGTCCTTCCTAGATTTTTTCATGCTACTTTGTTTGAGCCCTCCTATCTGCTTAGTCGGATGTACATGGCTCAACTCTCTAGACTGCAATCTCCTTGGATAATTTTTCATTATTGTATTCCCAGAGCTAAGCATAATGGCCAGAACCTTTGCCCCACTTCAGTCCAGACCTGTTATTTCATGTGCATAAAACTCCCATTGTAGAAACTCTCTCTGCTGAGTTACATCATTTCCCTGAGGCACTGAAAGTTTAAGTGACTTGCCAATGATCAGAAAGCTAGTTTATGTTGGAGGTAGTTTATGTTGCAGGAGTCTCAAATCCAGATCTTTCTGGTTCATTCAGCTTTGGATCTTCACCCTAAGGCTAAGCTGCCCCGATTGGTGAGAGAATAAAAACTCACCTAATTTCTGGAACTAGATAGTTCCAGAATATGATTCATGTCATCCATTCAACAGGGCATCTTTCCATATCCCCTGACACCCTCTACTTTCTACCTTTCTCTCAAGAAAGAGTAATCAAACAATTCATTGCTTCTGGAAAAGATGGGACAATCATCTATATTATGGTTCCCCTTACTGTCCTTATGACTATACAGGTCAAAATTCCTTACCTAATTCAAGCCTCCCGTATAAGTTGTATCTCCATCTTTTAGAAGGTAAGCTCTTCCAGACTGGAGATGGTCTTGATTTTGTATTTGCATTTCTATGTTTAGCATGGTGCCTGGCATATAGGTACTTACTAAATTTTTATTCATTCATTTCTGACTTCAAGGTTAACTCTCCATTTATTTCCAATTTCGAGGTCAAGCCTATATATAACACACTTGAAACTTAGGATAATGCCTAGCACATTGAAGTAGCATAATAAATGCTCATTGAAGTAGAGAGAGGGAAAGAAACAAAACACTGATGTCTCTAGGCATTGTCAACTTTACAGACAAAAATGGGAAATGAAATATTTCTTTTTAGATGTTCCTTCTTCTAATGTTTCAGATAAAATCCCAAAGATTTGGGCCAATTTCTGTCCCAATTGCACAAGCAAATCCTACTGAAACCACTGACAATTTCAAATCTCTGTCACATGCAAAGTCTAAATACATAAGAGTAAAGATATCAAACATACATGTCTTAAAATGAGTTTATGTGGATCTTCATGCTCCCTGAGGAAAAAAAAATTGAATTAAAGTTGATAGCAATTTCATGTGTGTCCTCTGGGAGCAAAATTTTACCCTATATGACTATAATACTTACCTGCAATATTTCAGTTATTTCAGCTCTCTCTGCTCCAGAACAGAATTTGTCAGATACCATTATGGTATGACCATTATAATATGGTCAAATGTCCATTAGGGACTGAGATAAGTTAATTACTGTAAAGTTCACTTCTGAGTTGTAAACAATAATCTGAGTTGTAAACAATATCCTGAGTTGCAAAAGACAGGTAAAATAATCCTTGCAAATAAAAACAGACTCAGAGCTCTTTGCTTCATGGTAAGGAAGCCTACAGATCTGGTTTGGTTATTAGATTAGCAAAACCCCTACCTAAATTTGACATTGGATCCCAAACAGATTTGGCTATTTTTTCATCTCTTGAAGTTACTTCTAGAACAACCTTGTTACAAGTTAGTCTTATTTTTAAAATAAGAAAAAAAAATTGCTTGATTCGATCTTACTGTGATCACCACCAAAGGAATCTCGCTGTTACCATTATATAGAAACATAAAAAATGTTTTTATGGAAAATATTTTTCCAAAACTATTGAATAAAAAGCAAAAGAACATGATATTTTGTGTGTTGTATAAACTCAAGATACACTGAGGCTTCCATGCTTAATTTTATTCTAAGGGTCTAATGATGTCATTTCCCAAAGCAATGGAGGAGAGAAAAGATGGAGGAAGAGAACCATGATTCAGCCTGCAAAGCTAAAGCAGGAGTGCCAGACTCCATGTACCTTGGGTTCATATGATGCAAGGAAAATTGTGAACTGTTGCTATTTATTCAATGAAGTATGATGTACTGGAATCCTTGTAGGTTCAATGGGAAGACTACTGACAGTGCAAGTGATTATAGTAAAGACCAAACTCTCCCATCCTTGAAAAAATTCTGAGAAGACTTCACTGTTGTGTGATTTAGGACACCCCGTCTTTTATCTTGTGGGAGTGAGAATCAGGATCGTTATGTACAATTCTATTTCATAAGTACCCGTTGAGTACCTAGGGCAGCTATGTGGCACAGTGGATAGAGTACTGGGTCCATCTTCCTGGGTTCACTTCTGGCATCAGATGCTTATTGGCTGTGTGACCCTGGGCAAGTCACTTAGCCCTGTTTACATTGTTTCCCTCATCTGTAAAAGAGCTGGAGAAGGAAATGGCAAACCACTCCAGTATCTTTACCAAGAAAACCCCAAATAGGGTTACAAAGAGTCAGACAGAGCTCAACAACAACAACAACAAAATAATAATACTGAGTTTCTGCTGTGTGCAAGGCCACTGTGCTAGACTCTGGAGATACAAAATGAAATTTTTTAAAGAGCCTTTTCCTTTAACTACCTTAAGGTGATACAACATTTAAGCAAATAAATACAAGCTAATTACAAAGAGGAAAGGACACTACTAAGGGGATCAGGAGAAGCTTCCAGTAGGCCAGCAGTTCTAAAATTTTGGAATCCCGAAAGTACTTTACATTCTTCAAAATTATTTAGGGCCCCAAAGAGTTTTGTTTACATGGGTTGCATCTATCATATTAAAAGCTAAAACTGATCATTTAAAATATATATATATATATATATATATTTGTTAATTTGTTTAAAATAATTATAAGTCCATAATAGGAACATGATTTTTTTAAAATGAAAAATAACTTCCAAAACAAAAAGGATTTTTTAAGGATAGTAGTACTATTGTACATATTTTTGCAAATCTCTAATATCTGGCTTTATATATTATAGAAGACAGATTCTTATATCTTCTTTGGCATTCAGTCTGTTATGATATGTTATATTGGTTGAAGTACTTGAAGATAATCCAGCCTTGCACATTTATGTAGCTGGAAAGGAAGAAGTATTTTAGTAGGCAAATAATGTCTTAATATTATTATGAAAACAGTTTTGACCTCACCAACCCCCTAAAAATTCTCAAAGACCCCCAAAGATCATCAAATTATACTTGGAGAATCCATTATCCTTGAAAGAACCCCAGGATTCCAAGAGGTAGAGGTGTGAATGGAGCACATTTAGTATGTACAAGGCAGTCTGTGCAAAGACATGGAGATGGGACACAGACTGTCATGTTCCAATAAGAGTAAGGGAGACATTTTGGCTAGAGAATGAAGGGAAATAATGTGAAATAAATCTGCAAATATAGTTTGAAGTCAGACTGTGAAAAAAAAATTTTAATGCCAAGATGAGAGGTTTACATTTTTTCTAGAGAAAATTAGAAACCACTGAACCTCCGTGAGGGAATATCTGGTTAGTTTTGTCTTAGGAAGACTGTTTTAGCAGTTATATGAAGGATGGATTGGAGAGAAAAGACAATGAAACAAGGTCGAAAAGGTGGGAAGCCTTGCAGTGTTGCTTGGAGCTGGAACATAAGCTTGGAGCATGGAGTTAATTATTTTAATTAGCATTCATAGAGAGAGGTGGGGCAGATAGGTAGCATGGTAGTGTGCTGGGCCTGGAGTTGGGAAAACTCCTCTTTGCAAGTTCAAATTCAGCCTCAGACTAGCTGTGGGTCCTTGGGCAAGACACTTAACCCTATTTGCCTTAGTTCCCTCATCTGTAAAAATGAGCTGGAGAAGGAAATGGCAAACTTCTGCAGTATCTTTGCCAAGAAAACCCCAAATAAGGTCATGAATAGTCAGACATGACTGAAATTACTCGATCATGATAAGAACAAAGGGGGAGGCAGAAAGGTGTAATAGAAAGAATTGGATAATGCTCCTTTGTTGATCACTTCATCCCACTGGCAAGTCACTTCATTGCCAAAGACTACTACTTTCTTATCTATAAAGTGTGACAGGCTAGATGAATCCGAGATCCCTTCCAGCTCTAGCATTCCATGTTCTACACTCCTGCTTTCCATCTTTTACATACTAAGTAGGCACTGAGATTAAAAAAAAAAAACCCTGCAAAACTAGGTTCAAATAATGATGTGTTAAGTGTGAAAAAGTGTGAAAATACTTTGAATCAGTCAGATTTATCTTATATATAGCTAAAATTCTGCTTTAAAAGATAGCACATAATAATGCTAATTACAACTAATGCTTTATAATAGATGGCACATGGTCACTGAGAACAGCCATTAAAAAGTTAAAGCCATTCTGTCTTTTTGTGTAGAGATAATAGTTTCCATGTTGAAACTATCTGCAGAGTGATAGGAACTAAATGTAATGCACAAGGAAATCTGTGTGCTGACTATTCTAAGACATTGGCACAATCGAACATGGTTGAAATCTATACATTTCCTAATTTTACTAGTACTTATTAAGCACCACCTATAGGGCATTGTGCTAGGTCTGGGAGTACAGACACAACAAGGAAATAATTTTTGCCCTCAAAGATCTTGCATGGTAGAAAGGCAAGGGGGTACACATACAACATGTGTTCAGATAAGTTAATTGAAAATATATGCAAATTAAATACAAATGGAAGTTTACTAACTAGGTCAATTAAAAGAAGCCTTGTATAGGAAGTAGGTCGCTCCTTAACTGAGCCTTAAATGAATCTGGAGTTATAGGATACAGAGACAGGGTAGGAGAGCATTCCACACATGAGGAATAGTCTCTGTAAAGACACAGGGGTAAGAGATAACTGCAAGGAGAAGAGTTTGGCTGAATGCAGAATGCATGATGGAGAATAATAGGAAATAAGGCCAGAAAGACAGCTTGGACCCAGATTGTAAAGGACTTTAGTTGTCCCAAAGGGAAGTTTGCATTTAATTCTGGAGGCAATGGGAAGCCACTGAAACATTTTGAGCATGTGTGGTGATGTAGATTTTAGAAATCTCAATTTTGCAGCTGTGTGAAGTGTTGATTCAAATGAGGAAAGACCAAAACTAAGGAGATTGATCCCTTCCCATCAGCCTACAATATCTGGCTAACAAGTAAGAGCACAGGACAAGTTCCTGGTCTTCTGCTACCCCATGTCATAGCTTTAATAGCGTCATGGCACTTCCATCTATAGGTTCACGGTCTCAGGAAATCCCCTTGCCCTTTTCCAGAAGGCTTCGTTGCCAAACTCCTGAATTTGGAGTTGCTCTCAAGGGAGTTTCCAAATTTGGTGCTGCCCCCCAAATTTCCCTTCCTTAGCCACAAGGCTAGATTCTGGGATCATAGTGCCCAGGAAATTTTCTTCTTCCTAGTAGAAAGCAGGAGTTCAGAAATGACATCTATAAGTTACCTTTGCTTTATAGGAGAAAAACACGTTCCTTTTTATTTCTCCAGCCTTTATTGCTTCAGCTTAGATACTGATATCTCCTGGACTGGGAAAGTCTATTCTTAAGTTCTCTGATATATGCTCAGAAAGGACAAAAAGAAGTCAAAAGGTAGCTAGAAATTCATCTCCCAGGCCATATGGGCAAATGCGGTTCCATATGCTTTTATTCCAAGATAACCATTAATAGATGCAATCCAAAAGAAGGGCAAAGGGGAGAAAATGCTAGAACGGCTTAGCAGATCTCTCAGCTCTCTTTCATAAGTCAGCACAGAGTTGTTCCTCTCAACAAAATCTTAAGAATCCAAACCACCTTATCAGGGAATCACCCATACTCTCTGAAACTTAAATAAGGCAAACTTGAGACAAATTAAAATTTGTCCTCTTACTAAAGTTATCAATGGGCATCTCCATATTCTCTATAAGGAGAGATTTTGACAATCAAAATTTCTAAACAAAGGCTTATCTTCCCCTAAGCTCAAATTCACTGGGGTCCTCTCTTAATGAGTTCTTTGAAAAAGTTTTGACAAAAAAAAAATCTCAAGGCACCTACCTATAACTTGGTCCTTTCAAGAAGGCCAATGCAACCATAGTTTGGAGCTGAAAACATCCTTAGAGGCTGTCAAGTTTAACTCCATAATTTTACAACTGAGAAAATGGAGACCCAGAGTGATCAAATGGCTTGTCTATGATTACATGACTAGTGAATGTTGGAGGCAAAATCTGAACCCCAATTTACCTGACTCTAAGCTTAGGGTATATATAGTAGCCTCTCTACTACATCTGACTGCTTCTCAATGACTTTTAGAGGATTATTTTGATCTCCCCTCTTGGTCTCTACCTGGAGTGGAAAGATAAAAGGAGATGTGAGAAGAGAGATAAATTTTCTGCTTTTCAAATATGCCAACATGGGCTAAGCAAAGGAACAGTGTGAATCTCATTTAGTCTCTGAGCTGATTTTTGCCATTAAAAATGAATTCAAGATTAAGAAAACTCCAACATATTTAGTACACAAGTTTGAAAACGCTCTAAATAAGCCAGTATTATCTTTTTTGTTGTTCAGCTGTTCAGTTATGTTCTTGTTTTTGTGACCCCATGGACCACTCTTGGCATGCCAGGTCCATATTTTCTACCAAAAAGGAAAAAAAAAGTTGTATAATCACTAACAAAGATAACCTGTAATTATAATAGATGCCAAAAGTATAGTTTATAATTCACAAAATGTCTTTGCCTACATTATTTCCTTTGATGGTCACATCTATCCAAGGGAGGTAGGGATGACAGCTATTACTACCCCATCTATAATTGAGGAAAGTAGGATACAGTAGGGAGGCTAATGGCTAGGAGAAGTTAGGTGGTATAATGGATAGAGCATTGGACTTGTAGGTAGGAAAACCTGATATTGAATCCTACTTCAGACACTTACTAGTTGTGTGACCCTGGTAAACTCACTTCTCTGTGCTTTGGGTTCCCCATCTGTGAAAAGGGATAATAATAACATTTATTTCATGCTGTTGTTGTGAGCATCAAATCAATTGAAACGTGAAATACTTTGCAAATCTTAAAGTGCTATGAAAATGCTAGTTACCATCATTACCCAAGATCATGCAACTGACAGAACTCAAAGAAATCTGAAAGTTCAATTGCTTTATTTAACATATGAGGAAAATGAGATCCAGAAAGATTAAATATTAAATAACTTCTCCCTGCTCCCACACAGGCTCTGCGTGTGTAAATGTATATCTATATCTATATAGATAGATAGATAGATATACATACACAAATTATTTATATGTAATATGCACTATATAATACATAATATAAATATAAAATATGTATATATGTACAGGTTTTATATCTTATTTCATGATCATAGCTACAATATATATAGTAGACATCGTGTGTGTGTGTGTGTGTGTGTGTGTATTAGGGCTGTAATTAGAAGTCTGGTGCCCTGACTCAACATCCACCATTCTCTCCCTTGTATCCCAGTGGGTTTGGGTTTGTTTAGTTCAGATCTGATTTAGTTCATGGAGGGAATTCCCCATCAGGAAACTTCCTCTCCCAATGTAGATTACCAACTGCTCTGTAATTTATAATCTTAGAGAGTTTCCTGAGATATTTAGAAGTAAAATTGTTTCATTCAAGGTCATACAACCAATAGATTGGTCAGTAGCAGAACTTACTTTCTATTCATTACAACATGCTGCCTCTCTCCTAGAAGAGATATTTAAGAGCACATAAAATTTTCTTAATTTCAAAGTTAAGATATCTAATGACAAAACAGAGAATGTGCCAGACTCAGAGGAAATTATATTCCAATTAAGATATTATAGTGTTCTATTAGCAGCCTCAACACTTTGCAGGGGGAAAAAAGAATGTGGGAAGTTGAAATTAAATGACAAGTTATAATAATGCTATCAGCTCCTCATGTTTTTCTGTGATACCCTATCTTGACTTGTAGGAGATCCTGGGTTCTCACAGGCTATGACAGGGGGTCATGAGCTTGAATAGATCCTCCAAAGCTAGAAAGGCTTTGTTTACAGCTCTGGTGATAGGCTATTTATCATCCAAAGACCAGCCTGATTAAAGTCGTGGCTTTCCACCAAGGCTCTCAAGTCCATCAAACTCAAGGCCACTCAGTGGTTTCAGCTTCCTGTTAGAAGGTAATTGATGTTGGCGTTGTCAATGGAATATAACTCTGATATTTATCATCAGAGGCTTGGCCACCAGCTCATGACTCTTTCTGATCACAGAAAACACATGAAGGACTCTCTACTAAGATTTGGAGGGTTGAGATCTGTGTCTGTAGAGTGGATACTCACAACATGGAAATCACAGCTCTTTGGAAGTACTGAGAAAGTAGGAAGACAGAGCACCAACTGAAATAATTCAGATAAGCTTCTCAACAGCAGGTGTTTATGGCTATATTATCCAGATCCTCAACTGTACAACTTATTTTAGATAAATTCCAGGACTTTAAGAAAATATTAACTTCTCAAAGCCAGCAAACTACAATTACAAACAACAACCAAAAAAAAGTCAGCATAACATTATGGCTAATCAGTTTTTATCTTCTATATGGCTCTTCAGGGATAAAATTGCCTGAATATTTGCCCAAATCATGATGAGAATAAATAAGCCTGTGTTTTTCTCTGAAGTCTCTCAGATTTTTCCATTTCTTTATTAAGCTATGCAGCCAAAAACTGTAAATGGTCCTTCAGATACAATATAACTGAGTAACCTGGGAAAACTGGCTCAAGAAATACAAGCTCTATTTTACTCTGAATCCAGTTTTTAAAAAATATTAGTGATACATGGCTGACTCAAGCTCAGTTTGTGGCCCATTGGATTCAAGTCTAAATTATCATGTTAGTTTGATTGTATACATTTAGGGCTCAGTGCCTGAGAAAGAAAAGTAATTGGAAAGTGTTCAATAAGAACGAAGACATCCAACTGTGGGTATATACATAGTTTATTTTTCCATATAAATGCATATATATGAACTATTTCTCCATATGTGTATACATAAGGCAATGCTAGCTTCTAACATGAACTAATTTGTAAAATCTCATGAAAAATGATGATGGATGATCATGGGCAATATTGTCTTATAAAGCTGAGAGAATCAAGAG
>JAQQSW010015680.1:0-11835 GCA_028646575.1 Pseudocheirus occidentalis | reverse complement strand
TGCAAGACCCCCCAGCTTTGGCTTGCTGAAAGTGCACCCCAGGACCACCACACAAGACCATGATCCGGATCCAGGCCACTCAACGCAAGAGCACTTGGCCCTGATCAGTCGATTTAGCCCTCCTGCAGAGTCCGCAGGCCAGGGATTCTGAAGCAGCCTGGTGGGGGCCACAGCTGGTTCCAGCAGTTCCCTTCGCCCACTCCTTCCTTGCCCCGGGGGCAGATTGGCTGAACTGCTTTACCAACCCCAAATTAAATTTCAAAGTTTCACTTTCACGAACAGGTCTCTGAGGATTTGAAGATTCACTTAGGCAGGTGCTTTAGATTTTCTTTGAAGTAGAGACTTGGGAGACTCACTCCTCCGGGTCGCCCTGAGGCCTACCGGGTCTCTGTTCTGCTCTGGTGTGAGCTGCCCCTCTCCCATCCCATTCCTCACGCCTTGGCAGATGTGGAGGTGCTGGAGGCTGTAGATCTCTCCTGCAGACTAGCTCTGGTGCCCGCTCGGCTCAGCTCAGCCAAACTACTTCCCGCAGCCTGGTCCTGGCCACAGTCTTGGCTTCAGGCTGTTCCAGCCTCTGGTCTCGGCTGCTGCAATGAGCCCCTGCTGCCGAGCTGCCTTCAGTGAGAGATGTGTTCTCCGTAATTTTTTGTGAGTCTGAGAGTCCTAGACTTTATCTGGGCTCATATTTTATGGGTGTTTAGGGTGGCGGTGTGGGAGCTGTGGAACCTTGCTGCTTCTATGCCGCCATCTTGGCTCTGCCCCAATCTCTTCTCAGTTCATTTTACAGATATTAAAGTGATCTGTCCAGGGGATCACAAAGCTACTAAGCATGTAGGGCCAGATATGAACTCAAGAAGATGAGTCTTTGTGATTCTAAGTCCAGCATTTTATTCACTGCATCACCTAGTAGACCCTTTAGTTCATGCAAAAAATTTCCAAATTTGTGTTATCACAACTGTCCATTTTATCTTCTGTGATCCTCTCTTGTCTGGTCACAAACTCTCCTATATCCATAGATCTGAAAGGAAATGTCTTTCTTATTCCTCCAATTTGCTTGTTACATGATCTTTTAGATTCAAATTATGTAGCTGTTTGGAGTAAATTTTGTCATATGGCATGAGGTATTGCTGTAAACCTAATTTCTGCCAGAATGCTTTCTAGTTTGCCCACTCATTTTTGTTGAAGAGTGAATCTTTAAGGTCTTTGGGTTTATGCTTATGCTATTATGTTTTATTTTACTCTCTATGTTTTGTATCTAATTTGTTCCAATTATCAATCTCTTTTTAAATTGTCAAATATTATTATTTTTTATGGTTACTGCTTTGGAGAATAATTTGAGATCTGCTGCTTGTAGACTGACTTTTTAAGGAACTTTTCTAAATTATTTCCTAGATATTATTGACATTTTAGTCCATCAGATTTTGTTATTATTTCCCTAGTAGAAAAAAATGATCTTTTGAAATGAGACTTAGTTAATAAATTAATTTCAGTAGTATTGTCATTTTTTATTAAATTAGTTAATCCTAACAATGGGTAATTAATATTCCAAAGGTTATCAAGGTCTGATGTAAAAATTGTTTCCCAGTTTTCTACTTTCCTTCTAATATTGTTTACATTGATTTTCTTCATGCAAAAACATTGACCTTATCTTAGCATATGGTGAAATTTCTTCACCATAGAAACGAATGTTTTTATCTCTTCCTGCTGAACTATCTTGGTAATATATAGACATGTTGATGATTTCTGTGAGTTTATTTTACAGCTTGCAACTAGGTTGAACTTGTTAATTATTTCAAACAGTTCTTTTAGTTGTTTCTCTAAGTATACCAACATATCTTATGCAGAGTGATAGTTTTTTCCTCATTGTTTATTCTAATTCCTTTAATTTCATTTTCTTCTTTTGTTTCTATAGTTAACATTTCTAGTACAATATTGAATAATAGTGGTGGTGATGGGCATCTTTGCTTCACCCCTGAGAAACATGCAGGGATAAAGGAAAAGGGATGGAGTAGAATCTATTATGCTTCAGTTGAAGTAAAAAAAAAGTGTCGCAATCGTGATCTCAGACAAAGAAAAGCAAAAATAAATCTAATCAAAAGAGATGAATGGGAAAATATATTTTGCTAAAGATAATAGACAATGAAGTAATATCAATACTAAACATATATGCATCAAATATTATAGCATACAATTTTTAAAGGAAAAATTAAATGAGTTAAAGGAAGAAATAGAGCATAAAACCACACTAATTCGGTACCTCAACTTTTCCTTTTCAGAACTAGATAACTCTAACCAACAAATAAATAAGAAAGAAGTTAAGGAGATGAATAGAATTTTAGAAAAGCTCATTATAATAGATCTCTGGAGAAAAGTGGATGGGAATAGAAAGGAACATGCCTTTCTCTCAGTGTTATATGGCACCTAACAAAAACTGACTAGGCATTAGGGCATAAAAACTTCACAATGAAATGCAGAAAAGCAGAAATATTATTAAATGCAACTTTTTCAGACTATAATACAACAAAATGTCATTCAATAAAGGGCCATGGAAACTTACATTAGAAACTAATTTGAAACTAAATTAATCCTAAGGAATGCCTGGGTCAAAGAGCAAATCAAAGAAATAATAATTTCATTAAAGAAAATGACAACAATGAGACAACATACGGGATTTATGGCTTGTAGCCAAAGTCAGTAAAACTGACATCTCTGAATCTTTGCATCAATAAAATAAAGGACAAAAATAAAAAAGATTGCTACACTGGCCTTTTTTTTTTTACTTCAACTGAAGCATAATAGACTCTGCTCCATCCCTTTTCCTTTACCCCTGCATGTTTCTCTTTTTCAATTGTTTTTCTTGTGTGTTTTTGATTCTGTTTTTAAAGTCACTCTACTATCCACTTCCACTTTATGGGAAAGTTTCATCTCACTCATATTCACAGTTTAATTACTGTTTTTGCCTCCATCTTACTTCTCTCCTACCCCATTTATCATTCTCTCTTTCCTTTCATCCTTCCCCTGCTCAAAACGTTTTGCTTTTGACTACCACCTCAGCCAATCCACCCTCTTTTCTATCAGCTTCCCCTTCTATTATCTGCTGCCCCTCCTACTTCCCTGTAGGGTAAGATAGATTTCTATACCCAATTGAGTATGTGTCCTATTCACTATTTAAGTAAATTCCAATGAGAGTAAGTTTCAAGTTTTGTCCACCTCTCCATTTCCCCCTTCACTCAAAAAGCTCTTTCTTTCATGCCTCTTTTATGTAAGAAAATGTACCTCATTTTATTTCTCCTTCTCCTAGTGCATCCTTTTTTCTCAACCTTTTGTTTCAAGTGAGTTTTTATTCTTGGATTCCACTTTTAATCTATTCTACTATTTTCTATTTTACTATTTTAATCTATTCTACTATTTTATTTAGTTTTATCCCATTTGCATTCAAATTATGACTGTTAATTGTATAGTTTTTATATTCTTTTTTTTCCTCTTTGCTTCCCACTTCCTCTTTATAAAGAAAAAGTTTTATTCCCCTCCCTTTTGTCTGGTCTTTTATTCCTCTCTTTACAACTAACCCACTGAGTTTGTTTTGCTTTGAGTAATCCATCCAATCCATCTACCCTCCCCATCTTCCTCTCATCTCCTGCTTTTCCCTTTTATTTTCCTGTAAAGGCAATTATATTTGTATAACAAACATCTTCCGTTTATGTGTTACGTTCCTTTGAGTAGTTCAGATGAAACTGAAGTTCCAGGTTCACCCAATTTCCTCTTCCTCCTTCTTTCTTTAATATGCATTTCCTTTTCTCTTCCCTTTCTTTTTTACCTTGAGGATATTCAGAACAAGTGTTGGAGAGATTGTCAGAAAATAGGTACACTGATGCATTTCAATCAAGCTGTGAATTGTTAGAGCTATTTTTGAAAATAATTTGGAACTATGTCCACAAAGTTACTAAGTGATCTACCTCCTTTGACCGAACTACACCCCTAATTTGTCTATATCTCAAAAAGATTCAAAAAAGATGAAAGAAACCCATAAGTACAAAAATATTTATCGCAGCTCTTTTTTAAAATAGACAAAAACTAGAGACACTTTGGGAATGGTTAAACAAAATGTGATGACATATTAATGTACCATAAGAAATGATGAAATGGATATTTTCAAAGAAAACCAGGAAGAGCTCTGAAACAATAGTTCACTAATAGAAGAGAATGATTTATACTTGATAACTTGAGTCTAGGTCTGGAGATGAATTGAAACATGTCATCCACCTCCTGCTAGAGAAGTGATTACTTTAAAATGCAGAATGAAGCATACATTTTTGGATAAAGACAATGTGGAGATATGTTTGTTGGACTATGAATATTTATTATTAAGGTTTTCTTTTTGTCTTATTTTGTAATGGTAGGAATGAGAGGGACAAATGCTAAATGTATAAAAAGGAAGGAAGAAACAGGGAGAGAAAGAAACAGGGAGGGAGTGAGGGAGAAAGGGAGGTGCTTCATGTTTAAAAAACAAAAAATGATCATCCAAACATATAAAAACCATTTCCAGATTTTTTTAATTTAACTTTTCCTTATTTAACTCAGCAACTGGTGGTTGGTCCTGGAATCAAGACCTGAGCTCAAATCTAGCCTAAAGCACTTACTATTTGTGTAACTCTGGGCGTGTCATTGAATTTACATTTGTCTATTTTCTCAGTTGTAAAATGGGGGTAAAAATGGCATCTACCTTACTGAATTGAGAGAATCAAATGAGATATATTTTTAAAGTGCTTAGCACAGTACTTGGTTCATGATAGGTACTATATAAATGCTTATGTCATCCCTTTACTTCATTCCATGACACCCTAATGGTATTAGGTAACTAAGAGGACACATAAAATCTTTTTTATAAGAATATAAACATTTCATCTTTTTATAGTTCTTATTGTTCACTTGTATTTTAACTTTTTGTGATTTTCTTGACTTCTGCTTGTATTTCAAAGTTTCTTCTCAATTCTATTATTTTCATCAGGAATGTTCGTAAGTTCTGTATTTCATTAAATGCTCTTTTCTACCCCATCTTTCCCTCATAACCCCTCCTACCCTATGTAATGGTAATGGAATTTGGAGATGCCTCTAAATTGGCTTGGTTTTGGGGTTGAGTGTTAAAACCCAGAGCTTGTGAATCCTACTTGTGGGATGGACTTGTTGACATGAAGAGAGAGGGCTGAACAGGGAGGAGCTGTGAATTGGGAGAGAGGCCCAAGCTGAGAGAAGGCCAGAAGGACTTTTGGAGAGCAGTATCCAGTATCATGGAGCCTGAGTTGCAGAGAGAAAGACTGCTGAGAGCCTGTTGGAGCTGCCCAGGACTTTTGAGAACTGCCACCCAGAGCTGCCAAGAACTGAGGAGGCATGGTTGTGATGCCGGTATTTTGTCTGTCTGTTTTGATGTTGTTTTTCCAAATTCACCTGATGGTAGACAGTGCTGCTGTTGTAGTGGTCCTGGAACCTGGCTGTTGGTTCAGATGCCCTGAAGGAGGATTTTCTTCACAGAAATCCTGGAAGAGGGCCTTGTTAAAGTTTTCAAGGGTACTAGGACTGTTTTACAGGCAGCCAGTGACTTGATGAGGACATTGGCTATGGCTTTGTTGAGCCTTGTCTCCCTAGGAACTGAGATTGCCGAGGGCTTGCCTAGGGTCAAGATGAAAGAACCTTTCCTTGGGTTTTCAATGCTGAGATGATATCTTAACCTTGTTATAGCTTAAGGGTGGATGGCCTTTTATGCTCTCCTGCCCCTTTTTGAGAAAGTACTTGGTGTTAGTCGATGGTATTGCAATTACTTTGTGTCCAGGGGTGGGAAATCTTTGGCCTTTTTGTGCTTTGTGATCGACCAAATGAATGTACTTTGTTTATGATTGGAAACTAATTTCCATTTGAGAAAAGATTTTGACTGACTAAATGAATGTACTGTCTAGGGGTGAAGTAGTACTTGGATTGAATTAAGAACTTACTCGTTAAATGAAAGAGTTATACTGCATTTTGACTTTCTCTGTTCTGTGAATGTGTGCTGAATAAATGGGGTTTGCTATGCTGGTAATCCAAACCTTGAAAGTTGCCTTTGCTTGGCAATACACCCTAATATAACATTCAGTTTTCCTAGATTCAGTTTCCTGGATTATTTTTGCCTGTAAGTCGATATTACTATCCTTTTGAAATACCATATTCTAACCCTATTAGCAGATACCAAATCTTATAGGATTGTGAAATTGAAAACTGATCTTCATTTTCTTTTGTATTATCTATTAATTATTGATAGAGGATAGTATCTAGGGATGGCTAGGTGACTCAGTGAATTGGCTCCGGAGTCAGAAGGACTTGAGTTCAAATCCAGCCTCAGACACTTAACACTTACTAGCCATGTGACCTTGGGCAAGTCACTTAACCCCAATTGCCCTGCCCTTCCCCCTCTTAAAAGCCAAAAAAACCAAAAAACAAAAAACAACAAAAAAGAGAATTGTATCTCATCGTTAGAACCTGTACTTCTGGATTAAAGTTAGATTTAATTGTGGAGACATTAGTATTAGGCTTTATGAGAAGTTAATTTCCCCATTTCTCTGGGCTGCAGTATGGACTTAATCTATTTTAAGCATGAATGGAGGAGGGAGGTTGAGTCAGTGTGGTCATAAGATGTTCTTCGTGGTCAAAAGTTTAGTACTGGACCACTTTGGCACAGGGAGTTGCTTAACATAAGACACTCCCTGCCCCGCCCCCAGCCATTTCAAGCTGTTTACTTTAAAAAAATGTAATAAATACTACATATCATTTTTAAAACTACCCTGCTTTTCTGTGCTTCCTTCCAAGTTTTCTTTTGTTCTTTGCTGTACACTTTTTTTCCTCCCTCCCTTCCCACTCTGCCCTAGAGAAGGCTACCATTAGACAGAATTATGTATGTGTGTCTATATATGTGAATGTGTACCCGTGTGTATGTATATGTAGATATGCATATATGTACATATGTGTATACATATACATCAATATACATATGTGTGCCATATTATACATACTTCTATTCAATGAGTTCTTTCTTTAGAAGTGGATTGCATCTCCCTTCATAAGTCCTTTGTAGTTGATTTTGGTATTTATAATAAAAATTACTTAGTCATTCAAAGTTGTTCTATGGTGTAGAACATTCTCTTGGTTCTGCTCACTTCACTCTTCATTGTTTCATGAATGTCTTTCAACATTCTTCTAAAATCTATGAGCTCATCACTTCTTATAGAACAGTAGTATTCCATTACAATCATATACTACAACTTGTTTAGTCATTCTGTAACTGACAGGCATCCCTACAATTTTCAGTTCTTTGACACCACAAATACAGCTGCTGTAAATATTTTAGAATATAGAAGTTCTTTTCCTTTTTCTTTAATCAATTTGGGAAACAGATGGGTCAAAGGATATACACAGTGTTATAACTCTTTAGGCATAATTCCAAATTTCTCTGCAAAATGGTTAGTTAGATCAGGTCACACTTCCACTAACAGTGAATTAGTGCCCCCACTTTTCCTCATCCCCTCCAAAATCTGTCACTTTCCCTTTTTTAATCACTCTAGACACTCTGATAGGCATAAGATATCTCAAAGTGGTTTTAATTTGCACATTTCTAATCAATAATGATTCAGAGTATTTTTTTCATATGACCCTATACAGATATGATTGCTTTATTGAGAAACTTTTGACTATTTGTTAATTAGGGAATGACTCATAATCTTATAAATCTGACAAAGGTCTTTATATATTTGAGATATGAGAAGGTCTATAAAATCTATAAAAGGTCTATAAAAATTGTCTATAAAATTTCCTACCAATGTTCTGCTTTTCAGTTGGTTTTATTTGTACAAAACTTTTTAAATTTAATGTAATCAAAATTACCATTTTACATCTCACAATGCTCTCTATCTTTTGCTTATTTATAAATTGTCCTCCTATCCATAAATCTGTTAAGTGATATGCTCCACACTTTTCTAATTTTCTTATGATACCTCCTTTTATATCTAGGTCAGGTATCTGCTTTCACCATATCTAAGTAAAATGGTTTAAGATACATGCAAATTCTACCAGAGTGCTTTCTACCTTTCTTAATAATTTTTACTAAATAATGAATTTTTATCCCCACAGCTTATATCTTTATGTCTGTCAAACTATAATAATTTGCTCCTATAAAATGACTATGTCTAATCTGTTCCACAGATCTACTTTTCTATTTCTTAGCCAGTACCAGATAGTTTTGATAATTATTGCCTTAAATATAATTTAAGATCTAGTCCTGTTAGCTGTCCTTCCTTTACATTTCCCCCCTTAATTATTTTGATATTCTTGACCTTTTGTGCTTCCAAATGAATTTTTTATTAACTTCGCTAGCTCAGCAAAATACTTTTTTGGTAATTTAATTGAGATTGCATTGAATACACAGATTAGGTAAAATTGTAATTTTTATTGTATTGGCTCTGCCTACCCATGAGCAATTAATATTTCTCCAATAATAGAAATCTGACTTCATTTGTCTAAAAAAGTGTTTTATAATAATGTTCATGTAGTTACCAGGGTGTTTTTTTGGCAGGTAAACTCCTAGGTATTTTATACTGTATACAGTTATTTTGAGTGGGCTATTTCTTACTACCTCTTGGAGGGTTTTGTTGGTGACATATACAAATGTTGATCATTTATGTGGGTTTATTTTAAATCCTGCTACTTTGCTAAAATCATTCATTGTTTCAGCTAGCTTTTTAGTTTAATCTTTAGGATTTTTCAAGTATGTCATCATATTGTCTATAAAAAGGGATAGTTTTATTACCTGATAACTTATTCTGATTTCTTCAATTTTGTTTTTCTTCTCTTATTCCTATTACTAGCATTTCTAATACAATATCAAAAATATTGATGACAAGGGGCATCTTTGTTTCACTCCTGATCTTTTTGGGAAGTCTTCTATCTTATCCCCATTACAAACACAGGACTTTCCAGAGAATAATGAAAAACTCTATGTTTTCCCTATTGCCATGGGTCTTGGAGATTTAGAACAAATATAAGCTCACCCTTATTGCCAAATATAGACCAATTATTATCTTAGTTTAATTTTTGTCACAGATAAGTTTTAGCACATTCTCTTCTTTTTTAACTGTATAAAAAGGCTACTCTGGCTGTCAAAGGTATCCCTAGATACTGAGGAACTTGGGCTCTCATTTTTTTTGCAATTGCTAATTTGCAGTTGCAAAAGGCTTGCTAATATGCTGTGCCTCAGATTCATCTGTGACAGATCTTGGTTGTGTATCCTTGGTAACTTGAACACTTTTTCTGCTTCTTGGCAGTCCTTTTTCTTTGATTTGGTGCCTCTAGAATCTATGATATTCTTATTCTATTATAGTCTATATATTCTATAATGTTCCTGAGAGTTTTCATCTTGGGATTTCTTTCCCAAGGTGACCAGTAGAATCTGTTTTCACTTTGACTTTTGGTTTTGAGTGATCTAAACATTTTTCATTCATGATTTCTTGAAGTATGATAATAAAGGCTCTTTTTTTGAGTCATGGCTTTCAAGGAGTCGTCATTTTTAATTATTTTGCTTTGATGTGTTTTCCATCTTTAATGCTAATGAGAATTTGAAGCTCTTCCCTGCCCCTTGTTAGGCCTAAGTTAATTTGAGGACCTTTCCTGATCTGAAAATATACTTTTGCCCCCAAATAGGCTGAATGTGGTCACATGGAGCCTGTAGTGGGAGACTTGTTTTTCAGGAAGGCACAATTTTTCTTACTTTGTAGTCAAGTGGGTCACAAGGGTTGTGATGTTCTTTGACTCTGGAGAAGGCTATATATACCTCTGAGGTGAGGTTTTGCTTTGGGGCTCATTTTGGGAAGAACTGTATGATTTGGCCAGATGAGTCTCTGGGCAGTCTCAGCTCTGAAAACCCAGATGTTGTTGCTTCTCTCTCTGATAACTATGATGGTCAGACAGCTAGAAACCTTGTCTGTTAGATTGTGTTATTTTCTCTTTATTTTCTCAAGTTCAAGGTGCTGACTTTTTCCCTTGACCTAGGTAAAGGATATATGTTTGATTAAAGTAAGATTGTTAACTCTTTTTGAGTTGCTTTCCTTTAAAAAAGCAGATCAAAGAACTGTGCTAGTAGCCATCCTGGATATGCTAGGGTGCTTGCTGCTACACCATCTTAGTTTTTTAAAATTCTTATTTTAAAAATTCTATATTTTAAAAATCTAAGATGAAGAGCACTCCAAAGCAAGGTAATTGTAAATAAACTCACTGAACTTATAATTTTTATATTTTTCTAGTTTTCTGATTTTGTTTTAATATTTCTTATTGTTTCATTCAGTCATTAACTTCTGATTGGCCATTCTAATCTTTAGAGAATCTGTTACTTAGGTGAGGTTTTATACCAAGCTGTTACTGCTTGGTATAATTTACCTATTTTTAAAATTACTGCACATTTATAACCTATATTAAATTCCTTGCATTCTCAAGGAGGAGGAAGGGGATTGTTTTTACATGTAATTGGGAAAAATATAATTTTTTTTCTAAAAAGATTTTTCATATGATCATTTCCACCTCAAAAATCAGCAAACACTACAAAGCAAGGCATGGGGAGGGGGCGGAGTGAAGATGGTGGTGATGAAGCAGCAAAACTCCTCAGCTCCCCCCATAACCACCTCAAATACCTATAAAGTATGACTCTAAATAAATCTTAGAGCTCCAGTATGCACAAAAGGACAGAGAAACAAAGTTCCCACTGAACGCAGCCCGGCAGGTAGATGGAAAGGGGTTTACTGCAGCACGCTGGGAACCCAACCCAACACTGCATGAACCTGTGGCTGTAGCCCAACGGTGGCCAAGGACAAATCACAGCTGGATCTTTCAGGAGAGTGGCAGCTGTGGTGGCTTCCAGAATTATCAACCTATAAGAGAAAAAGATAAAGGGAAAGGTTAGCAGAACTTGGCTAAATATGGGGAAGAGTGTCCAGCCAACTGCCCCAGAGCTAGAAGCAGCTGAAGTGGTGGCTCTGCAGCTGCCTCTATATGGCTTCTTCAGAGATCACAACCTGCAGATTACAGGGGAGCTAAACGATCATTCAAAGGCTAAGTGCTCTTGCCTTGCACTTCCTGGATTGGGATCTCACTCTTGGGTGGTGATCCTGAAGTATGTTTTCAGTGAGCCAAAGCTGGTGGGGGATGCAGAGACAGCAGCCTCCTAATAGCTCTGGCAGCTGCAAAAACCCCAGTGATTTGGGACAGAGCTCTCTCATCTGAAAGCAGAGTCCTACAGAGCTCAAACATGAGCAGGCAAAGGAAGCAAAGCAAGCCTAGCAATCCAACTTTAGATTCCTTATTTGAGGACAAAAAGGATCAAAGCATGGAACAGGAGGAAGACAACATAGTCAGAACTCCCACACCAAAGCTTCCAAGAAAAATGTAAACTGGTTACAGACCATAGAGGACCTGAAGAAGGATTTTGAAAACCAGATAAAAGAAGTAGAGGAAAAATTGGGAAGAGAAATGACAATGATGCAAGAAAATCATGAAAAGAGAGTCAACAACCTGACTGAAGAAAATAACCCCTTAAAAAATAGACTAACTCAAATTGCAAAAGAGGGCCAAAAAGCCAATGAGGAGAAGAATGCATTAAAAAGTCAAATTTGCCAGATGTAAAAAGAATCTCCAAAGCTTTCTGAAGAGAATAATTCCTTCAGAATTAGAGTGGAACAAATGGAAGCAAATGACTTTATGAGAAATCAAGATGCCATTAAACAGATCCAAACAAATGAAAAAATAGAAGGCAATGTGAAATATCTC